>JAKTWX010000005.1:67533-123991 GCA_030582275.1 Waltiozyma pijperi
TTGTTTCTTGCTCAAAAGTTGGAGAAACGAGTTTTGAAATTGAATTAGCCGCCAATATTCTGCACGTAAGATTTGTAATTTGAGTTCCGCGATTATACGTCAGCTGTGTATCAGCCGTTCCATACAGTCCAGCACACCTGATCTATTGTTGTACGAATCCCTATTAATGTTGGGTATTCTTGGTGATCAGTTAACTAATTTCAGGTTATACTGTACAGCTTCAAGCTTTGACGAACAAAGCCATCCTTTCTGCTCTAAAGCTGAGTGGCTCTTGAATCATGATGATTTGAACTAGTAGCTGGTAGCTAGCCGTGATCTAATTGAGGGGAAAACAGATCATGAATATCGTATAATCTCCTCTTCATGATCATGTGACTTGAGTTCTCGGATTTCAGTGCCTACCTCGGAATTGGCTATTTCATCTACTATCCTAGTACAAGTATAACTATAGATGATCAGCCGTTACATTTATCACTAATTAACCCAAGAAAAACTGTCTCTATGTATTTAATTATATATATTACCCTAATTATTTTATATTCTAAGCTGTATATCCTGAGTCCAATATCCCGAAATTAAATCACAAGAATTGATAAGATTCAAACCCTGACCCATGACAATTCTCAACATCTTGATAACCACCGTTATCAATTTCCAGTTCCAATTTCTGAAATCTTTCACTTGATTTGTGATAATAATAACCTTTAATCCCACCAGTGTTCTGATTAAAGCAAATGTAATAAAACCCAGCAAAGGAAGCGCCTTCAATGGAATCGATTTTCGAATCTGTGTAAATGAAAGTCTCTTTCCATCTCATATAAAGCATCTCATGATTCAAAGGATTATGATGTGAGTATTGCTTCAAGTTGAACTTATTGAGATTCAACTTGTTGAAATATGGGAAGCGTGACCAATGTGCATAGTCTATCTCTGGGGAAGTGTCATAATCACCAGTGACGAATTGATGATTTTCACCATCGATTAAATCACCTTCGAAATAAGTGGTGATCTCTGGATGTGACTCTGTTAGACCCTTAATTGTCAACGTCCCGTTTATCAAACCTCTAGAGAGATCAACTTCTTTGAGAGAGATCAACACTTCATACACTGAATGGCCTGAATGTTGGGATCCTTTGAATGTCATACCTGGACGTAGATAAGATGTAGTCAATGGCTTTGATGTTTGTAAGATTGAACCAGTTTTGAGATTTGGTGCAGAGAACAAACAATCTTGTTTTGGATATTCAACAAATGAAGAAACTTCAGAATTTGAAGAAGATGAAGATGCAGGAGATGAGAAAGGTGAAGGTGGTTTAGAGAATAAATTCACGCCATTACCACTGTCACTACAGTTGTTACATGGAGTAGTTGAACGTGTAGGAACCAACGAATGCAAAGATGTGTTTGATGAAGAATTGGAAGCTAAAACTTGAAGACGTTTAGCCGTAGTGAAACTTTGGAAAGAATCAACATTTTGTGGAAGTTGATAGAATGAGGTAAAAGATGGTTTATAAGAACAAGGTTGTTGTATTGGGACCAAGTTCCTAACATGTTGTTGTTGGTGTTCTTGTTCGTTTGATGGCATATTGTTTGTGTATGTTTGACAAACAGATCTCTGAGACGTAGGACGTATATGGTTGATGTAGCAGTTTATCAAAAGTGTGTTGATTGATGGATTGATGATGAGTTTCAAGATTTAAATAAAATTTTCCAATTTGAAATCAAACAAAACTATGAATTTGAATCATTTCTTCTTCTTTAAACTCTAAACATATTAAGTTTCTTTCACAAATTTTATGTCAAAATTAAGATTTCAAAAGAAAAATCTCGTGTTGATCTAAAAAGAAAAGGTGTCAAGCCGCGGTACGTCACATGCATGCGCGCGGCTACTGATCGCACGATCGCAGGCATACGAAATCTACAAGTGCTAGCGAGCGGATGAGCCGGCGTCGTTTCTTTTTCGCTTTCCGGAAACAGGAGCCGGCTTCGGCTAGTTGATGATAATTTTGAATTTTAAGGGCTTATATTATCATATTTACTTGGTAAACACTGTTCATGGGTCAACCACTATAACTTCAACCCCGTCATTTGAGCTGGATGATTTAACATTTGCCCTCTTTGAACTTCTTTCAGAACCCGCATCTTCAACATCGTTTGCAGATCTCTTCAACGTACCGTGGGACCCATCACCAGATCCTCTAAGAGAGATGGCCTCAGATGAGGATTGTGATGAAGGAACTTCCAGCTGTTCCTTTGCTTCAGCTGTTTGTGCTTCTTTCTCATCAGAATCTGAATCTTTCTGCTGTTGTAGCTCTGTATATATTTTATATTGTTCCCGAAGAAAGCTTAACCCTGGGCTTTCACTTGGACTCTGTTCCAGACCATTGGCCAGACCATTAGCCAGATTGTGTGCTTTAGCATGAGCTTGAGCCTTAGCGTGAATCAGAGCCTGAGATTTAACATGGGCTTCAGTCAATTGGCTTATTCTCTCACATTCTTGCGTCAGATGTTTCACATACTGCAGTAGCCTTACAAGAACAACCAGGAGATCTCGGCGTTGTACTTCGTTCAGACAGAGCTTCTTCTGAGATTCAAGATGTTCCATTAGATTCTTGAGTTCTTCGAGTGTGACACTGTTCAAACGTGGCCGAACAAGACACATTTGTGTAAGTACCTTTATATGATTATCAATTTCTTTATTCCGAGGTGGTGCGACTGCCAACTGTGGGGTGGACGGTTGCTGGTACAAAAGAGGTGGTGACGGATTCCTCACTTCTTGTAGTTGTACAACCAGTTCGTGGTGTTGTTCATTTAGTAGACGTTGTTGCTGCTCCTGTTGCTGTTCTTGCTGTTGCTGTTCTTGCTGCTGTATCTGATGCTGTAATTGATTCAGTCGCAGCTGTAGTTGTACCTGCTTTTGAAGTCTCTCTTGCTCCATTTCCGCAAACTTCGCCAGTCTTTGCTTTCGATCAGGAACTAGCAATGCCAATTGACGTTGTCTTTGTGCGGCTTGTGCTCTTTCTTGAAAAATTTCACGTACTATGTCTCTCTGTGCCAACTTTGGATCCACCATATCCACCAGTTCAGTGGCATCAGGTGCATGAGTCAGCTTTGCGGGAGCAAGGTTTCTTTGTGAGTTCAGTTGGGATCCATTCAGTTGTGGCTGTCTTATCTCTTGTGGTTGTGGTTGAGCATCAGCAGCTTCCTTTACAGATTCGTCAATGCTCTCTTGGAATGGAAGTTCATCTTTCTGTTTCTCAACCGGTTGACCAAGTATGATATCAATGCTAGGTATGACCTTCCAATTAATGTCTCTTCTTAAGGACCTGAAAATCTCATCTTTCGAGAGTTTTGAATTCAGGGGAACTTCATATGAATTGTTTCTCTTCTCATCCAACTGATAAACGGCAGTGTAATAACGGTGAAACAACTCGTACTGTTCTTGATCCAAATTGTTATCAACGGCATAGGCCATATCCCTATCCATCCGACACAACAAGCAAGAGAGAGTATCCAACATAGTGAAAAGCTTCAGGGTTTGGTTATCTCTCACAGCTTCGTTCAGCCTTGTGAAGTTCCCCAATTGGATGAAAAAATTCATATAACCTGTCAAGTCACGTGCCAGCCTGTCCCAAAGATACACTAAATCATCAGCTTGCCGTGGAGCTGAATATTGACAATGCTTCACCAAGAAATTCTCAAATAGCTGGTAGTACCTTATGACGACGGCCCAATCGGACATCTGTCGAGAAGTAATCGAGACCGCTTGGAGTTGGAACTTGATCCCTGTGTGAAGCAAGAATATGACGCTCCTGTTTGGCACGTTCTTGATTAACTCATCAACAGGGTGGTGTCTATCACTGGTGGTGTACACTGGAGGAGCAGATGGACCGTAGAGATGTGGATGCGGGATTGCGATTCGTTCAGGTGGGATGGTGAATGGTGGGATCCTCCTTCTGTTGGCTTCAGATCGTTGTTTTAATAATATCAGTGACTGATTATCATCATTTGTAGAGTTCCGGTGCTGACTTGTATTGCCAGAGGGGCTCGTTGACGAAGAGTCCTCAAGTGAGTTGTCGGATTTGGAAGACATCAAGTAGTAAGTAAGTTAAGTGGTTGTGTGATTGAAATGTCACTTCCATAGTAAGACTAGTCATTTATCCTTGAAAGAGAGACACTGCTCATGATGATGTTAATAAATCAGCCAAGTTTTCCCCGGCGTGCAATTGACCAAGGAATTGCCGTTTTTGTGGTCGTCAAATCCAAATCTACGCCCAGCTGAGACGTTTTATTTTGATATTTTATTATAATTTTGTGCCACAAAGACGTACAAAGCAGATCACAAAATTCGCTTTGATGGCTTTCTCTGTGTCTGTCATTTCCTCCGGTCCGCTTTCAACACCCGGACATCGCCTATAAATGGCAGATCCGATGATTGATGCTTCTACAAAATTAAAATTTTAAAGCCTGGCAGTCTGTGGGATTCTTAACACTCAAACAATATGCCAATTTGTGTTCAAATATAGCAAATACATATCACCAAGATGTCCTTCAACAGTAACCCACTTCTCAAACTTGACATACTTGAGTACCATCTCAACCAAAGCAAACAGGTGCGTTTCCCAAAGACCAGAGACCTATATCGTTCCAAGAGCATTCAACTGAAGCTCATCCCATCAATTAGTGATTTCCCAGCGGAGATTCAGAAATTACAAACCACCATTTTCAACAACAAGCATCATGCGGGGGAAGTGAAACTGGTCAGAGTGTTAAAAAGGGTGTTGAAAGGGTTGAAGAAACTCAATGAAGAACAGCAGCAATTCGTCAAGACTGCCGATGTGACAAAGATTGCACAATCTCGATTATTGAAAATTGTTCAAACCAACTTCAAGATCAATGTAAAGCAAGCTGCCAAGAACGAAAAGGTGAAATACATCCCTGAGGAGATCATGCAGGGGATCATGAGCAGGGACGAAGAGTTGAACCCTTCGACTTTCTACAACAGTTTGGGTGATGCCGGGAGAGTGGTTATGTCCAAGGTGTGGTCCAAAAAGGAGATCTTGAAGACTATCGAAGAGATCGAGGGCAGTTTCAAGGTTCTTTTCGGGAAAGTCAGCAAGGATAAGGACGGGAAGAAGGAGAATGAGAAAGAGCAGGCCAATGAGTCTGAATCTGAGTCTGAATCGAGTCCCAGTCTGAGTCTGAGTCCCAGTCTGATTCAGAAGATGCCGATGATGAAAGTAGTGAAGACGACGAAGACCAAGATCTCGATATGGAGGCCTACTCAGAGTTCGACCGCTTCTTGGTGGCTTCAGACGACGAGGAAAATGCTCCTTCGTTCTTAGACGCTGATAACTTGGATGATAACATCAACTATAACGAAGTCACAGATGAAGAGCCTTCTGAGCAATCACAGGAGTCTGAAGCGGAAGAAGAAGATGATGCGGGGTATTCCTCGGATGAGCCGGTCACTAAGAAGGCTAAGAAAGAGAAGAAGAAGAAGAAAGAATCAAAGAAAGACAGCAAAGACTTGGACGACAAGAAACATAAACTCCCAGCATTGGCCTTTGACGCCGGTTACATCAGCGGTGAGTCCGACCACGATATCTCAGAGGACGAAGTTGTCAAGAAGGTCACAACCGAACGTAAGAACAGACCGGGCCAAAGAGCCAGACAAAAGCTTTGGGAGAAGAAGTTTGGTCGTAACGCCAAGCATATCACCAAGGAGAAGAACGAATACTTCCAAGAACAGAAGGAAAGAATGTACGCTTTCGAAGAGAGAAAGGCTAAGAGACAGGCCAAATTGGAGAAAGCTAAGAAAATGGGTGTGCTAGGTGATTCAGCCTCTGCTGCTAAATTGACTCCGTTGGTGCCAAAGGCTATTAGAGAAAAAGTGGAATCTGGTAATGTCGAGAAATTGACCTCCAAAGAGATCGATGTCTTGGTTGCAAAGAGTGACAAATTACATCCTTCTTGGGAAGCTAAGAACAGGTTGAAAGAACAGGCGTCTGCCAAGTTTGAAGGTAAGAAGATCAAGTTCTAAGCTGTATCAGTGCAATTATAGATTAATAAATATAATGACGTGGTATTAAAATTAAAATTAGCTAATTGAAAGTAAACCCAAAACATATGAAACCCATGAACACCTTGCAATAAATAATATATGATTCCCAATATTGTACAGTATGAACACTGTATTAACCCTAGTTGAACTTTGGACAGTAAGCCAATTTCTCAATAACAGCAAGGAATATTTCCTCCTGGACGTTTTCCTTCCCTTGATTCTTAACCTCTGTCAAAAGTTCAATGGCCTTAGTCTTGAAGAATTCAATAGAGTCCAAAGTGTACTTGAACGAGTTTGTGTTTTCCAAATATTGCAAGGCGAACTCCTTAATGTTGTCGTCTTGTGTTCGTTGCTTCAAGATCCCCATCAAGGACAAGTCGTTTGAAGAGCGTAAGGAGTGGATTATTGGGAAGGAGAACTTGCCTTCAGAGATATCCTCACAGAACCCTTTGTTCTCCTTTAGCTTTTCATCTTTCAAGTTCAAATAGTCATCTTTGATTTGGTAAATGATACCCAACAAATTAGCCAATGATAGCAACCCAGACACAGGTGGGATAACCGTTGTGAACAACTCCATCAATCTGATAGCCAAACGGAACAACCCACCAGTCTTGTTCATAACCATATTGATGTAGTCCTCTTCAGATGGAATCACCAAGTTTTCTCTCCAATACAAATCCAAAGCTTGACCACGATGTAAATGCAATAACTCCTCGTTGAAGATCTTGACGATCTCAGCATCGTTCTGCGAACCGTCTTGCAGCTTCATCAATTCCGCTAGGGCTTGGAAGTACATATAATTGGAAGAATTGATGACAAAAGCTGTCCCAAAGATCAAATGGGCCGTTGGTTTGCCTCTTCTCAAGTTTGAATCATCTTCAATGTCATCAATTAGTAAAGACGCGTTATGAAGCATCTCAATGACGTTGGAGATCACATGCAGTTTATCCTCTGGGATCTTCAACACGGTGTTGAACATGGCTATGAGCTTGGTACGCATCTGTTTACCTGGGATGGTCTTAAGGTAACGGTAAGGGGCTGTGATGATGTGTTCGTTGGACTCAGACCATTGTGGGGTGGAGATGATGTGGTTGATATCGTAGGAAGGAGGAGTGAAGTGGGTGCTGTTGACAGTTTCTGGTTGGTCTTTAGTCATTGTATCAGGGAGCGTTGTTGTACTACTTGTTGCTGTTGATGTTGCTGATGAAGAAGAAGGAGGAGGAGGAGGGCAAGACCACTGGAACAGCTTTGACTGTGGGATCCGGCTAGACATGATTTGCCACTGCTTATATATGTGTTTAGGATGGGTGTGAGATTTGTTTCAAGATGTTTCAGCTGAATTACTGTTCTTTTTCAGCTTGTTTGATGAACTTTCATTCATTCATTCATTCATTCATTCATTCATTCACACACTGAGCTAATCGTTTAGCCGCTGAACTAATCTGTGTTTGTATGCGATTTTCCGCCTTCGGATTTCTTCTTCAGCGCTGCGAAGATCGAGATTTATTGCCGTTTCCGGAAGCCTTAATGGAGATCTGACAAGAGTTGAGGTGGAGTGGATTTAGTTGAGCTGTGACAGTGTCAAGATATGCATCTAATTAAGCTCTGAAAGTCCTGACGCAAGAGAAATGAGGCTACACGAATCTGAAAAGATGAACTTGAATCGGGTGATAAAAACAGAAGAACTCAGCAAGAATAAAAAATACACACTCTAACAAACTCAAATGTCAAAAATAACAACCTTACCATCGATACCAGAAGAAGAGAACTTAGTAACTTCGCCCTTGGAACCGAAAGCGTAAGGTCTCAACTGGGTAATTGTGTTTTGGTGGATGGTGTTCAAAGAAGAAGAAGAAGAAGAAGCACCTGTTTGAACAGCACCTTTCAAATCCAACTGTTTGAACATGTTCAAAGCTGTAGTCTCTGTAGAGCCCTGGGCCACAGATTTCTTAGGATCATCGATGGAGTGGACCTCCAACCATTCAGTTTCGTCTCCTTGGAACACGACTGGGAAACGGTTGTGCCCCGCAGCGACCAAGGTGTTTTCATCAGCGAAGAAAACTGAAGTGAAAGGCAAATGAGAAGTGGAAACGGAGAGAATCGACTTAGGAGCAACACCTTCACCGCCGTTAGGATACACTACAGTGACTGTCGAATCATGGGCGACAAAAGCTAAGACATCACCGGAAGGAGAGAACGCCACGTCGTGAACCCAACCACCACAAGAAGAGATGAAATCCCCACATAAGGTGTTGAAAGGGAACTTCTCACCCCACAAAGAGGCCCCGCTTGGCTTGTTGTCGATCCCCTTGATGAACCCGGAGAAGACCCTAGCATGGCCGTCACTGGACCCAGCGGCCAAAAGAATGTTGTTAGGGTGCCATTCGATGGAGAGAATGGTTGATCTGATTGGTTTCTTGATATGTTTGGAAATCCACCAATCGTTTTCCTGTTCGAAGTAACAAACAGCAATGACTCGGGCCGACGACCCAACCGCGAACTTGAACCCATTAGGAGCCCATTTCACAGATGTGGCTGATCTGTTGATTCTTAACAACACCAACGTTGGCTTGTAAGTGCCATCGGATAGAGGTTCCCACACAATGGCGTTACGGTCTTGAGAACATGTGACAATACGGCCATGGATGGAGATGTCCACAGCAGTGACGGTCTTATCGTGGTCCTTCAACACAGCGATCAATTGAGGCTTGGAAGGGTTGGAGACGTTGTAAATCTCAACTTCGGTCTCCTTGGTGATGGCAAGAGTTTGACGATCTTGAGAGAAACAGTGGGAGTGAACTGGAGTGTGGGAGAATTGAAAGACTTGTGGTGTGGACATTGTTGATAATTCAAATGCAAATTAGATTAGGAGATCCACTCGACTAATTTTTGATTGATTGCTGGAGAAGTTTAATCGGATTGTCTTTGTTGCTTGTTGCTTGTTAGTGTTCAGCTGTACTTCGCCTTCAACTAATTCACATAATCAGCTGAATTCCGTGCCTGCCGAGTTGGATGTTCGGATGTTTGTCGGTGACCGTGGCAAATGGCAGACCAAAGAGCCAAACTAGAACTAGCATAACACTACAGGAACTTATAACCAAACTTTATAGTATTAACAATTAAATAAAACTTATGCAAACAAAACAAACCCAAAAATATTTATGCTGAGACGAAGTGAACTATGGTACAGATGTGGAATGTCGAGCGAGTAACAAACAAACAAACAAAAAAGCAACTAGAATATGCTAGCCATGATTTTACCAAAGAAGTTCTTTTCAGGTTCTTCTTCCCAAACAATAGCGTCGATTTCCTTTCTATCAGTATCGATATCAATCTCTTCGACTGGCATGAAGATGGTCCATGATCTGTAGAAGATTTGGAAAGCTAACCATAAGGCCAAGAAAATAATCACAGAGATGTAAGCAGTGAAGAAACTGGTGACATCAAAAGCACCAACAAAACACTCGTACCCGTTGATGATGATGATCACAATCATGAAGAACGTGGCGTAGTAGGCAGAGTAAGGCATCAAGTACGCCTTGAATGGCAAGTCGTCTCTGGAGATACCTCTGAACTTCAAAGCTTCCATGAATCTGATGTGCGAAATGGAAATGAATAACCAGGCAAACATACCAGCAACAGCAGTGATGTTTAGCAACCAGTTGAAGGCCTTGTTACCGTTTTCAGTACAGGCCAAGTAACCCAAGGCACCGAACACACCGGAGAAGATCACACTGACGTACGGAACACCGTGCTTGTTGGTGATGGCAAACCATTTTGGGGCAACCTTGTTCTGAGCCAAGGAGTACATAATTCTGGAGGAGACATACACGTTGGAGTTACCGGCAGAGATGATAGTCAACAAGACAACAGCGTTGAAGATGTGTGGCAGGATCTTGGTTTCACAGTTTTGAATGGCAACGATGAATGGCGAAGAGGCAATGTAGGAAGTGTCGGAGGATAATTTTGGGTCATTGAATGGCACTAACATCCCAATGAAGAATAAAGAAAGAATGTAGAACAACAAAATTCTGAAAAACACAGTGTTGATGGCCTTTGGAACAGCCTTTCTTGGGTTTCTGGATTCACCAGCAGAGATACCAGTCAATTCGGTACCTTGATAGGTGAAAGCAGCGTTAACCAAAGAGGAAACCCAACCCAAGAACTTACCCTTGGTAGTACCTGGGAACAAGTAGCCTGGACCCCATGGACCTGGGTTTCTCCAGTATCTGAACCCAATTGGCCCCAAAGGAGAGGCACCACAAACCATGCAGAAGGCGTAAATGATGAACCCAACAATGGCCACGACCTTAACCAAGGCAACCCAGAACTCAATCTCACCGTAGTACTTGACTGGGAACATGTTGTTAGCAACTAAGAGCACCCAGAAGATGGAAATCCAGGCAGCTAATGGGACAGCGTCGGTCCAGTATTGAATGATTTGACCGACAACGGACAACTCCAAGGCAAAGGTGATGATCCAAGAGAACCAGTACATGTACCCGTTGGCAACACCCAATGCTGGGGACAAGAATCTCTTGGAGAAAACAGTGAAGGAGGAGGTGACAGGGATAAAAGTGGCCATCTCACCTAGCGATTGAGTCACAGAGTACACAATTGTACCCATGAACAAGTAGGCGATCAAGGTGTTGACTGGACCAGCAATGGACAAAGGAGTGGAAGTACCAATGAACAAACCGGACCCAATGGTACCACCAAGGGCAATCATGGCAATGTGACGAGGCTTTAAAGCTCTCTTGACTTCGGTGTCTTGAACTTGGGCTTCTTCACTACTAGCGGCATCGTCTTGTGAGACTGGAACTTTTTCTTCAAAGTAGGTACTGTTCGAAGCGAGGACCCCCTTTTCAAGATCAATTTTGCTTGAACTCATGATCGATGTGTGTGTGTGTGTGTGTGTGTGGTATAGTGTGAGATTATGGTTAATAAACAATATCAATAGCAATATTACTACGTCAATAGCAATATGGGAATTCCTATTCTTTAAATACAAGTGGCCTCGATGAAAAAGTGTTCATCTGCGAGTCTGTTGATCATAATGAAAAATTCACTATCAGCTACCGAAAAAAGAAACGCGCCAGTCAGGTTTTCTGCTTTGACCCACATGACTGTCATGTAAAATCCAAGCCGGTATTAAGTACTGTTATAACCGAGCATCATTCAGTTTGCTCTCTGGAGCTATAACATAGCTTAATATTGAGGACATCTCTTATTTACAAATGTTCTAAACCTTAGATTTATCAAAGTGTTGATCACAGACACTTGGTTCACACTACATTTAGCTTTTGAAGCTGTGAGTTGAACTTGAAGGATGTGTTTCTCTGTCTTTTGTCTTTCATGCTGGGTAAATTCCGTAAAAGTTGAGAGTCAGCGTGCCGTCACAGCTAACCACAATTTACAGCGCGAACTTAACTGTGAAAGGGCACGAAACCTACAAAATCACGGCATTTCACCCGCTCAAAGAAACCTCAACGGCTCCACTGAAAGGGTTTGTCACGCTATCAAATGATGTTAGCGGTCCTACTAGTATTTTCGTAACTTCAACTGGAGACTTCTGAGTGTTTTGAGGAGGTCCTACTGCCTTCACGGTGATTTTACCACCAGCTTCGGATATTTTTCCAAACCGATCAATTAAAAAAGACGTAGTGTGTCAACTATTTAGTCTCATCAGTATCTACACTTATAATTGGATAGTTTTAAGTTGAGCTTTCAAGCTTAGGTCGGCGAACTTTCAAGTTTCAAGGCACAAGTGACAAGGCACAAAATATTGGAGAACACCGTCGGCGAAAATGCCATGATCAATTGGTCATAAAAAGAAACTATGGGAAAAATCTTTGACACATCCGCAACCAGCAATTTTCGCGGCCGTTAAAATGCGGTACCGCAAGAAATATGCCGGTTTTTAATCAATTTTTCATCTAACCGAGTATCAAATTTTCATCGCGAACCTTGTTGCTGCAAAAAAAGGAAATAGAAATTTATAGCGAAGGGCCTTCTTCTCTATTACCTTCCTGAAATTGACGGAATGTCTCGCCGTCAAATTGAAATTCAATGTTATGTGGTTTAAAAAGCATCTGTCACCAGCTGAAGAGCCTTGAAATTTGAAAGAAAAGTAGGTGTCAGAAGGTTTAAACTTCAAATCATGACTTTATCTGGATGTATATCTCAATATAAAATAAAACTGATATCACTTCAACTGCTATCTACTATCAGCTTATCCCACAATCGTATCATACACTATCAGTAACTTACAACTTACTGTCCGTTGTCCTCAATCAAATCAAATCAATTAATAGATTCTGACCGTTATCAGCTCAGCATCTGATTCTAACATCTAATTCCGTCATCTCACATTCATTGAAAAATTAATCACATAGAAACTAATAACACTCAATATCAATAACAATAGTACTCCCATAATGAGCAACATTTCCTCCGAAAGTGATTTTGAAAAGGGATTGTTCTCCAAATCCACAGGTTCCACCTCAAGAGAACTAGAAATCACAGACCCTATCGAACTCGAACAACTTCAAGACAATGAATTGGATATAATAAATCAAGACTCAACTAAAGAACTAGATAATGGTTCATACAAAGAAACAAAAGTTAAAAGAGCTTTGAAACCACGTCACGTGTCCATGATTGCCCTAGGTGGGACATTAGGTACTGGTATTTTCATTGGTATTTCCACCCCACTCTCTGTTGCTGGTCCTGTCAACTCATTGATCGCTTACTTGTTCATGGGTAGTATTGTCTACTCTGTGACTCAATCTCTTGGTGAGATGGCCACTTTCATCCCTGTCACCTCCTCCTTCACTGTTTTCAATGCTAGATTCCTCTCACCGGCCTTTGGTGTTGCCAATGGTTACATGTATTGGTTCAATTGGGCCACCACCTTTGCCGTTGAAGTGTCTGTCATTGGCCAAGTTATCGAATATTGGACCTTCTCTGTTCCATTGGCTGCTTGGATCGCTATCTTTTGGATCGTTATCACTCTGTCTAACTTCTTCCCTGTGAGATATTATGGTGAGATTCAGTTCTGGATCGCTCTGGTTAAGGTCATGGCTATCGTTGGGTTCTTATTCTATGCTTTCATCATGGTTTGTGGTGCTGGTAAGACCGGTCCTATTGGTTTCAGATACTGGAGAAACCCAGGTGCTTGGGGACCAGGTAAGTTCTACGAAGGCACTGCCAAGGGGAGATTCTTAGGTTGGGTTTCTTCTTTGATTAACGCTGCTTTCACTTACCAAGGTACCGAGTTGGTTGGTATCTCTGCTGGTGAATCCAAGAATCCTAGAAAGTCTGTTCCAAAGGCCATCAACACTGTGTTTTTCAGAATCTTGTTGTTCTATATTGGTTCCATCTTCTTCTTGGGTTTATTAGTTCCTTACAATGACCCAAAATTATCCTCCGAAACCTCGTTCGTTGCCTCCTCTCCATTCATCATTGCCATTCAAAGCTGTGGTACTCCTGTCTTACCACACATTTTCAACGCTGTCATCTTGACCTCTGTCATCTCCGCTGGTAACTCAAACGTTTACGTCGGTTCCAGAATCTTATACGGTCTAGCTTGTTCCGGTTATGCACCAAAGCAATTCAAGCGTGTCACCAAGTCAGGTGTCCCATACTTGGGTGTTATTACCACCGGTATCTTTGGTTCTTTGGCCTTCATGGTTACCAAGGGTAGTGCCAATGTTGGTTTCAACTGGTTGGTGAACATTTGTACCGTTGCTGGTTTGTTTGCTTGGTTCTTCATCTCCATTTGCCACATTAGATTCATGCAATGTTTGAAATCAAGAGGGATTTCCAGAGACGACTTGCCATTCAAGGCTAAATTCATGCCATATGCTGCTTACTACTCTGCCTTCTTTGTCTTCATCATCATCTTTATCCAAGGTTATGAAGTGTTCTTCAACTTCAACGTCTCTGATTTCTTCACTGCTTACATTTCTGTCATTTTGATGGTTGTTTTCTGGCTTATCGCTCAATTGTGCTACAGAGAAGTTCTCTTGCTTCCATTAGATAAGATTGACATTGACAGTGATAGAAGAGAAATCGATGATATTGTTTGGGAAGAAGAAGAACCAAAAAACCTTTGGGAGAAGTTCTGGGCTTTCATTGCATAAATCAGGAATTTATTCATCTGCATTGTATATAAATATTTGATTCATCTGAGAATCAGCTGAACACACGTCATCCTGTTTAGTTTAGTTTAGTTTGTTTTGTTTTGGTTTACTTTAAAGCATTTACTCATAATCTTAATCATTCTTACTGTGGAGCAATCTCCTTTCCGACCATAACCACGTGCTCTTATAACGCGCCCTCGGAACAAGAGACTCATGAATTTTATGATTTGAAAAGCGCGCGGGCAAATCTAATCATAACAAACGCAGTACTAGTACTTTCTTAGTTTTCTCAGATCGTTCGGTATTATCAATATTTCCCCTCCAACCTAGGAAAATTTCTTCAAGAAATATGGCTATCAACAGAAGAAGCAGGTCTGCAAGTGCTCCGCCTAGAAGATGTATGTTCCTACGAGCTCGAATGGCTTCTTTGAGTTTAATTCTTTTAGGGGTCTTTTCAGAAATTCAATATTTTAAGGGGTTCGTTAACTAACTAACAGTCAATACAATTAGCATCTCGTCGCTCAACGCTCAACCCAGACGGAGAAGAGGCAGAAGAACAAGATGAACAAGTCGCTGACCATGACCAAATGGACGAGGAGTACACAGAGGATAATCTGCAATTAGAGGATGAAGAGGAAGAAGAGGAGCTGGATCTTCCTGTGAATGAGGCAGATGACGATGAAGATTTCAATGACGAAGACCAACCAGCCAGAAAGAGACAAAAGGTTTCATCTTCTGACGCTCCAGCGGATATCAAAGGCGATTTGCAAGGCAATCTGCTAGATGACGAGGAAGAACAACATCACGCCGATGATCCTGATACTTCATTGACAACAAGCGTGCCTGTCTCCAGAGGGCCACAACAGCCAAAGAAGGCCAGGAGAGGAAGACCTCCATTACACAGAAACAGAGAAGTGGAAGCCGTTCAAGAGGATCTCCCTGAATACGAAGTCGTTGATGACGAATGTGTTGTGCCACTAGATGACGAAGGTGAGACCAAAGTCAACAAGGATGGGGAGTTGTTAGGTGGCAGACAATACAAGGTTCGTACCTTCAAAATGGAGAACCGTGGCTCCAAGTTGTACATGCTTTCCACCGAACCAGCTAGATGTGTGGGGTTCCGTGATTCATATCTTTTGTTCCAAAAACACAGAAGGCTCCATAAGATTATCCTGACAGTCGAAGAGAAGTTAGACATTATAGAAAAGGGGATTATTCCACATTCCTACAAGGGTAGAACCATCGGGTTGGTTGCTGCTCGTTCTATCTTCATGGAATTTGGGGCTAAGGTTGTCGTTGGGGGCAAATATATCACAGACGATTATTATGTCAAGGAGCAAAGAGAAAGCGGTGTCAAGGAAGGCGAATTGGCTGATCCTTCTGATGCTACAAATGGCAGCAAGGACGCTTTCAACACCAACCAATATGTTTCCTGGCAAGGTGCTTCATCTCTTTACACTCACGGTAATTCAGCCGGTGCAGCTCAAGTGTCAGGTGCTCCTGTCCCTGATGTAATGCTGTTGGATTCAACCAGTGTGGAGTCGAAGTCCATCAGAGCCCTTCGTGGACTTGAAAGTGCCATCAACGAAGAAAACTGGATGTATGTTCACGCTCAAGTCACCAGGGACACTGACTCCTACTTCCTTGGCGACAGAAACAATAATAACAGAGGTGTGAAGGACAGCTACACGGGAATCACATTTGTTAATCAAAATACCCAGCCAACGAAGGTGAAATATCTCAAGGAACAAACCGCACCAGCTATCGATGGCGGTGCACTAAGTTACAAGACAGTGATTCACAGTAATAATCTATACAAATCAACAGGATTGAAAGACGTTCATGCTAGTATATTTGAAGACTGTGTTTCGGAAGATGTTAAAGAGGCTATCTTGAGACAACAAAGTTTAGAAAAAAGCTCGTTTTGAGGTACAGCTCAGCATTTCTAGATGATTAGCAAGGATGACAGTTTAGTCAGTTTATAAATATATCAAATCTAGATCCTGTATGAAAATTCAACACTCATAGTCTGTGAATAAATGGAATATCCTTAATTTAAAGATAAACATTTGTGGTTCTGAAACAGCCATTTTGGCTGGTGGCCGCTGGGGCGTGCCCGAAACAATATTATCCATCCTGCTGGTGGATGGCGGCCCGCAGTTCGCGGAGTTCCAGCCAAAAATAAACGTCGCGATATTTTCGTCAAATTCGCAGCGATTTTAGCGTTGTCTGGGTTTATTGATAATTCTAATTGTGTGTAGTGGTGTTTTGGAGAAACCGTTGGTATGTCGGCGCTTAATTTTACAATCAACAAAGCTAACATAGTAACAAAGAACAAGTCCTTTTACACCCATCAAGACACGCTCACACTCACTCACACCATCTACAGCCTCAATTTCACTCCACTAGAGAGCTAGCTATACGAATTCCTTTAAATCAAGCTGCCAGTGTTCAGGTGTTGTGTGTTTCGCATTTCTTCTCATCCTCCTTATCAAATCAGAGATACATTTCCACTTGTTCTTGCAATTGATTCACATTCTCTACACAACTCACCATTTTAAGGCTCTGCCAGGGCTGTCACTCTCATTAGCAAGCTATAAATAGACAATTGATCTCCATTCGCCATGAAAAAGAGATCAGATCAAGACCCTTCCAGGCAGAATTCACAGAAGTCAAATAGCTCTGATAATGCCTCTAACCAAGGCTCCCATTCCAGAGAGCCTTCCAAAACAACATCACTTCTTTCCAATTTCAGAAAACTCTCTAAGCCTACAAAATCATCAGAAGAGCCTCAGACACCAACATATGTGATATCCAATCCACAGCCCATAATAACGCCACGTCGCGTAAATGAGCTGGCTTCATCGTCTCCTTCTAGAAGAAATACAAGCAGTGGCTCAGCATTCTCTTCCAACTCACAGATATCAATACCTCTTTCACATTCCACTTCATTGAATCATTCTACAGCTTCTGTTTTTGACTCCATGCCATCCTCGCCAGATAGATCACGTCGTTCCTCTCAATTCACACTGAACCAACAGCCATCTCAGCCATACCCTTCCTCCAAACCACCATCTTTGTACAACGAAAGCTTCAACAACACAACGCTAACCAACAGCAATAACGAAGACTTCAGAACACCAGTACGGAGAGCAGGTGGTCTTCAGAGAATGCAGACGAACGTTTCCATTATGACGAATTCTTCAGTTATTAGTGATGATTTCAACGGTGACAACAGACCTCCATCTCCAGTGGTGGACCAATACTTTGACGAATTAATGACCAAACGTGACTTCAAGAGTCTTCCTGAAGCTGCGAAAAAACAGATGAAAGAATACTCCACAGACAAGAAATGGATGTTAGTTCGTCAAGATGTGATATCAGAGAAGAAGAAGCAGGAGCGTACCAGGAAGAACGGCGAGTCTGCTGCTACTCCAGAGGTGTACGTGAGGTATCTTATGGACAAATCGATCAGTGTAAGACAGCTTGGGAACCTTTGGGTCAGTTTGCGTACTGAGCCTGTTGATTGGGTGAAAGATTTCATAGACTTGCAAGGACCTATTGCTCTTGCCAACGTTCTACAGCAACTTCATTCCAAAACACCCACTGAACTGTTGAACGATGACTTCTTGGAGAAGGAGATTTCCATCGTCAGATGTCTTAGAACCATCATCAATAGTCAGAAAGGTGCCAACTACGCCTTGGACTGTAAGATTGTTGTTCCATCCATCGCTGGTGCCTTGATATCAGCTAGACTTCCTACCAGAAAGTTGGTTACAGATATGTTGAGTTTCCTTGCCCATTGCCAACCACCGGAAGGTTATGACCAAGTTCTGAGAGCATTGAACTCTATCCCAGCAGAGAATATCCACTTCCAAGCCAAACAGTTAGATAGAAGAAACTCGGTTATCCAACATTCAGGAAATGTCAGTGACTTGAAACGTTTTGAACAATGGTTGAAGATTGTGGAACAAACAATGGAAGGAAGAGGTAAGTTGGGATCTATGGTTGGTGCCAGCGAAGAACTCAAATCTACAGGCTCAAACGGTGAATCTCAGTTGATTGATTATGCTTTGGCCACCGTGATTTTGATAAATTCTGTTGCCCAGGGTGGTGCCGATTTCAAAGTTAGAACACATACCAGAGCACAATTGAAATCCGGTGGTGTTCAGAGAATCTTTAAGAAGTTCCAAACATTACACAATGAGTTGATCGACGACAAGATACGAGAATATGAGGACTCTGCCGCTGAGGATTATGAAGCTCTGTTGACTTCTGAAAGAATTGGCGGTGATGTTGATTTGAATGATCCTGTCTCCTTGGTGAACAGCATTTGGAAGAAACTTCAGCATTCTGAGGCTGAGGGATACTTCTTGTCTGCTATGCAACATCTATTCCTTAATCAGGCAGATCCAAATAAGAGTGTCGATAGTCCTGAATTCACCAGATCTCTCAGATTGGTTGATGGTTTGATTTCCAATATTGCCATGGGTGGTGGTGCTTCCAGCGATGATGCTGCTTTGAATGTCGCCATCCACAGATTATACGATGGCTTGCAAACCGATGATGTCGCCAGAAGAGCTATTATCGAATCAAGAGAGGCTACCAAGAAGGCTGAGGAGGCCATAGCTGAAAGAGACGAGCTAGCTAGACAGATTTCTTTGGGTTCCAATGGTATGATGATCAAGATCTCCAATGAATTCAAGGAACAAGAAATCATTTTGTTGAAGCAGAGACGGCTCAATGAACGTTTGGCCTCTGAACTTGAGGAGCTCAAGAGGAAGCACATTCTGGAGAAGCATGAGCAGGAATTAGAGATGAGAGAGATTCTTATCGCTTTGAACAACACTACTGAAGCTTCCGGTGCTACCACGAAAGAGTTGGCACAACGTTTGAAGGGAAAGATTGTTGTCAAGAAGAATCAAATCAAATCAGAGAACAAGAAGTACGGTACTGTTGAACCAAACGGTAGATTGAGAGCATTGAGAGATCAAATGGAAGATATCGAGCAACAAGCAAGAGAGTTGGAAATGACAAACTTCGTTGACAAGAGAAGAAACATTGAATCCTCGGTTTCTTCTGAACATTCCTCTCCTGAAAAGCCTCCTGTGAGTAATCAACCTACCAGAGATGATGATCTTTCAAGAATAGAAACTCTCAGAAAGAAATTGGAAGCCCTTCAGAGTCAATCCAACGACATTCTCAAATTCGATTCAGATGCCCAGAAGAAAGAACTGATGAACAGACAGAGATTGATGGCCATGGACAGATTGAAGGAACTTCAGTCAAGGTTCCAAAACTTGAATATCGATTTCTCTGTTCCACACCAACAGATCTCTGCCAGAAACACTGATTCTCCGGTTTACCACTCTCTTGATCCTAAGATGAACAAGGATATACACGCTGAATTGGATGAAATTGAGAGAATTGGGATCAAGTTACAGAAGGAGTTGGTTTTGAATCCAGTTCCAGCCAATGAAGATCGTTCCGAGCGTCAATCAGTTTCTTCTTTCGATATCCCTCCTTCCAGATCTTTCTTGGACTCCTTGGAGGATAAGTATATCCGTGGTAAAAAGGAAGTTGTCAAGCCAGACTTCAACTACAGACCGGCTGCTGCTGCAAAGATCAGAAGTAGTAGAGGATTCGAACCTGCATTCCTGAAGGAATTGACTAAATCAGTTGGTAAGAAGGATTCTATTTCTGATATTCCAGTCTCTCAGTCGATAACTGTTAATGAAAGACGTGTAACGGTTGATAAGGACACACCTATTGATGTGCCTCCAACTAGTATCACGCCAGTTCCAGATGTTGCTGTTCCTACGCCTCGTTCTAAGTTGCCAAGCGATACGCCATCTTCTGTTTCTACTGTCGCTCCGTCACTAACGCCACCTCCTCCTCCACCTCCGCCAGCTTTCTTGACAAATGTTGGTCCAGCCGGTTCAGGCGCAACTGCTCCTCCACCTCCACCTCCTCCGCCACCATTTCTGTCGGGCTCCTCATCTTCTATTCCACTTCCACCGCCACCTCCAGCTTTCCTGTCGAAGTCCAGCAGTACATCGCCGCCACCTCCACCACCTCCACCTCCACCTCCACCTCCTCCATTCTTACCAAATGCTTCTGGTTCTACGCCACCTGCTCCACCTCCTCCTCCATTTCTGGGAGGCTCTGGTGGTCCACCTGCTCCTCCTCCGCCTCCATTCATGTCCCCAGGTGCAATTCCACCTCCACCACCTTTCCCTATGCCAAAATCAGCTCTGTCGCCAATGATTGGTCAAATTCTGCCACAGTCTCCAAGTATCTTTGATGGTTATCCACGTCCTAAGAAGAAGTTGAAACAATTGCATTGGGAGAAGGTTGATAACACAGAGAACTCTGTCTGGGAAGAAAATCAATCGCATTACATTGCTAATGATTTGATGAACAGGGGTATCTTTGAAGAATTGGAGAAGATTTTCCCAGCTAAGGAAATCAAGTCTTTGAAATCTAAGAAGACTGGAGAGAAGGATAAGCTGAGTTTCTTGGCTAGAGACATTTCACAACAATTCTCTATCAACTTGCATATGTTTTCTTCTTTGACTCCAGAGCAGTTGGTTAGCAAGATTCTTAGATGTGACAGAAGTGTGTTGGAATCTTCCAGTGTTATTGAGTTCTTGAGTAAGAATGAATTGAACGAGATTCCAAATGGGTTGGCCAGAAACTTGGAGCCTTATAGAACTGATTGGATCCGTGGCTCAGAGAAGTCTCCTGAAAAGGATCCTAGTGAGTTGCACAGATCAGATAGAATCTACTTGGAATTGTTCTTCAACTTGCACGACTACTGGCCATCGAGAATGAGAGCTTTGAAGGTCATCACCACGTATGAGAAGGAGTACTCGGATATTGTGACGAAGTTGAGAGCCATTGATGAAGCTACCGAAGGTATCCAAAGTTCTACCCATTTGAGAAAGGTGTTTGACATTATCTTAGCCGTTGGTAACTACATGAACGATACCAACAAGCAAGCTCAAGGTTTCAAGTTGAGTACCTTACAAAGATTGACCTTCATGAAAGATGATAAGAACAGTTACACTTTCTTACACTATGTCGAGAAGATTGTCAGAACTGCATACCCAGAGGAAGAGAAGTTCATTGAGGATATCTCCAAGGCTGCCGATGTTGCTAAGATCTCGATCGAGCAACTGGCTAACGATTCTCGTGACTTCAGCAACAGTGTTAAGAATGTTGAAGCTTCCATTGACATTGGTAATTTGAGTGATTCTTCTAAATTCCACCCGGATGATAAGGTTCTTGTTAAGGTTCGTCCGGTGTTGCCAGAAGCTAGAAGAAGGGCTGATTTGTTGAAAGACCAAACCAACATCACCATGCAGCAAGTTGAAGATTTAATGAGATACTTTGGTGAAGATCCCTCTGATAAGTTCGCCATGAACTCTTTCTTCAAGAAGTTCGTTGACTTCGTGAACGATTATAAGAAAGCGGCTAAGGAGAACATCGCCAGGGAAGAAGAAGAAAGACTTTATGAGCAAAGAAAGAAGATCCTTGATGCCAAGAGAGCTAAAGAAGAAGCCCAAGCAGCTGCTGATGGTGAAGCTGGTGAAAACGTCATGGACTCTCTATTGGAGAAGTTGAGAGCTGCTGGTCCTGCCAAGGGACAAGGTTCTTCCGCCAGAAAGAGAGCCCAAGCCAGAAAGAACTTGATGAAGTTGAAGAACCAGAACACAGAAGAGGAAGAAAATAACTCAGATGAAGTCGATGATAACGACAGTGTTATATCCCACGGGGATTCTCCGAGTAAGACTGCACCAAACTCTTCAGGTAATTCGTCCAGTGATCTTTCTTTGAACGCTTTGGCTTCTAATTCCGCCGCTGCTTTGTTAACCGGATCTACACATGCCGAAGAAGACGATGTCCAAGCTAGAGCCAGAAACCTTTTGAATGAAATCAGAGGCGGAACCTCTGCAACTGGGAGTCGCTCCAGTTCCTTTGGTAACGGCGAAAACAGTGGGTTATCGAGAGCTCAATTGTTACGTCAACAACAAAGACAAAGAAGAAGACAATCATCGGCACTATCTCAAACCCAAGATGAGATCAAGGACGACTTGGTTGGTATCTCAAGAAGTAGTAGCTTCGGTGGTTCAATTACTGATGTTGTAAAGGAAAGTACCCCTCCGTTCTTTCAAAAGGACGACGATACTATTGTTGAGGAAGAAGTTGAGGAGAAGGCCAAGCTGCTTGATGCTCCAGAGATAGACGAAGGAAAAGAAGCTATTGTAGTTGATGACAATGAGCCACAAGAGATAACGGAGAAAGATGAAGATGTTGATTTCCAGGATGCTGAAGAAAATCCTCTGGAGTAGTGATCACTCATGTGAAGTGTTACTGATACATAGTCATGATGAATATATTTAATGATATGATAATACGTTTTGATAATCATGGTTGAAAGAACTTCAACACACCCGCGGAAGATAATAAATATTAGCTACCCACAATAAATACTAAAGTTGTTGGAGCGATCGCAAGTCACATTGTCCAGTTCACGATATAATTAGATAGAAACATGAACAAATGGCCAGAGCATTCAAATGAGGAGCAGCCTATAAGTATGATAAAGTTGATGCTGGCGGTATGGTTGAACATTGATGCGGATTGATGATTGACTCAGTTGGTAGTTGCATTGCGGTCTGCAATTAGTGAAGCTTAGATCGTATCTGATCAGCTGTAGTATGTGTATATAAAAAAAAATGAGATCTCATGCTCCAAAGTTCAGATTAAGATCTTCAATTATTGAAATACAATTTTGTGGGGAAATTGTACAATTACATAATTACAAATTTCGCGCAAACAGCTGAGACAATTATTTCCTTTTCCGGACAATTACTTTCAAGTTTTATCCTAATTCGGCAATGCGACTGCAGCTCACTTCCGTCCTTTAAGGACAATTCATCTGGTATTAATGAAAACTCAAAATGCCTTACTTTCAGCCTTTAAATGATCTTTGAGATCTCTGATGAATGATTTCCATCAGTCTGCATCGATTCTTAGCTGTGGAAGCTGAAATTCTTAGTGGTTTTAAGGGGTAATAATGAAAGGACTCGCGGACTGCATTCGTCTAAGATCTCATTGAAAGGTGAAGCCGTCACATCGATGTTTGATATGAGTGAGAAGTTCCTTTTAAAAAGAAGGAACTTCCCACTTTTGTGCTCCTTTAATAACACCTGGTGCTACTGCATTGAGGACTATTGAGCCTCCTGGTATCAGACCCAGTACTTCATCAAGAAACGCCGACTATTAAAACTACTACGCCAAAACAAAAACACAAAATGATCTTGCAACATCCATTCCAAGGTCAATTTCAGCAGTTTCAGGGTCACCCGAACCATTACTACACCAATAATAATCAAGAATATACTCCAAATGGACCAACTCCGCAAGCAGTCATGGGTTATCCAGTGCCATACTACATTCCTCCGCCTCAAGTCCGCTCAGCCTTCAAATTCATTCCTCAACAGAAACCGCAACAGAAGCACCAACCAAACAGTAGTCTCTACTCACACGCTTATCAGCCATACTTTAGTGATTATTGGACCCCTGTATTCAATTCTTGTCACTCCTTAAAACAAACTGAACACCCTGAATCTGAGAAATGGGTGTTTTTCAGAGCAACGAACACCACAACCACAATCAGAAAGACTCAGCTTCATAATAGAGTATACACTCCTTCAAGTGGTGCACTTTTAGGCAAAGGTGGGAATGGCACTGTGGTTTCTGGGAAGTTTATCAGAGATAATAAATATTACAGTGCAAATCAAAGGATATATGATCCTAGAACGTTGATTTACAACCACGACATGCACCATCAACAGAACTACTTTAATAATAGTTATGGTATGGTTGCTGTGAAGACTCTCACTTCTCCTTACTCTAATTCCCCATCTGAGTCTGAGACTTCTTCGATAAGGGAAGTTCTTGAAGGGCTCGAAGTCGCCGCTATCTTCAATGTACCAAACCATCCAAACTTATTATTGGTTTATGACGTGATTGTTCAAGAGAACAGCTCATCTGTTCATATCATCACTGAAAAGATGGATTTCTCCCTCCCAGATTTCATAAGGCTGCGGAAATCCAAAGATCCAAATTTTAAGTTCACCGCAGAAGATATCATGTCCATAGCGTATCAAATTCTCGCAGCTTTACAACATTTGCATAGATATGGATACATGCATTGCGACATTAAGCCAGACAATATCCTTATAACTCAAGTGGATTGGTATTACAGCTCTGATTACATCAACAAGAACAACCTTTCCGGGATCAAATATGTCGTGAAGATATGTGACTATGGCCAGGTCTCAGCGATCGTCGGTGGTCCACGGTATGGCTGTTTGGGAACTTTAGGTTACAATTCCCCAGAAATGGCCTTGGGTTACGGTGAATACAATGAGAAGTCAGATATTTGGTGCTTTGGGTTGGTTCTGTATTACCTTATGTGTCATGACCATTTGTTTAAAGTGAGGGATTCTCAGTCATATTTGAATAAGTTGATCCGTTTATTGGGGACCCCTCGTTCGTCATTAGCTTTAACCTTGGGTGTCCCTGAACATTTGTTTGATCAGAGACTGAAAGAAGTGACAAACCTGTACGGCTACGATGAAAGAATATCTACAATGTTGATAAATAAAGGTTTCAATAGGCATTACGAGCAGAGAGGTATCAAGTTGCAGAAACATCTTGGAAGACATTGCCTAGAAGGTTATGATAAAATTACAGACATTGCGGTGCTTTGTATGAACTGGGATAAATTCCAAAGGCCTTCTGCTTTTTCTTTGATCGACCAGTTCTTCCAAAATGAGAAAATTAAGGCTATCCCTTTGGAAAATCAGTGGTATCATCGAATACCTCCAAGTACGTCAAGTGAAGCGGATTATAAGGTTGAAACCTCTAATGAGCTAGTTAGAGGGTCTAGCTATTCGTCCAATTCTGAATCTACAATATTATCTGTTGCCAACTCATCATATGATATGGTTAAGCTGTTAAGTTAGCTAAATAGCTGAAACGTCGATGTCGACGAGCACATACTATAAGAATTAAATATATATCAATACGTACTAGTACTATACTATAGCTAGCTGGCATACTAGCTATATCAAATTAATTTTATAATTTAAATATTATAATTATTTTACGACGTGCACAATATGTGCAGCGGGCCAATTGTACTAAATTATATATTTATTATTTTATTATTACGTCAAATAATAATTAAATATGATATATAATTATATTTATCAGCAGCTAGCAGCTGTTTATTTAATTAATTATAATTAATTATAAATAATAATTAATATTAGTCATATTATATATAGTACTATTATTATTTTATAATTTTAAAAGATATATTGCTCAAATTATTTCTTTTATGACAGGATCGACGTCCACATGAGCAGCAGTGGAATATTGAGCATGACGAATTTAACAACTAATTATAGATCAGTAAGCGGTAATTGAGCAGCGGCTTCTAGTGATATGTAGGCTGGATATACTATCTAACAGATACTAATTGATACTGGGGAAACCCGTGGTTAACTTACCCAACGTTTCGTTAATTTTCATCTATTACTCTACGTACAATATCAAGACTATATAAAATTATGACTTATATTTATATAAATTCATGTATTATATATATATGGAGAATATAATATCATAAAGATGTAAATTAATTAGTAGAAGAATTTTGCACTGTAGATCGTAATATAAACAGTACTTCCAACGCGTATAAGTATAAACATATATTCTATGAAAAACTCCACTAAATAATATTAAAACAACGTCATGATGAATATTATACATAACCTACCCAATTAGATCTACTCACTACCATACCCTTCAAACTCGTCCAAATCATCATCCACAAGATCCTGATTAACACCTCCCATAGCCGGAACATTACCTCCATTCATTAATTTCTGTCTCTTCCGTAACTCCACGATATTCAGGGGACGTCTCTTATCATTCGTGATTGAGCCGGATGTGGGAGCTGTGTGACGTGATGGGTCATTCTTAGTATTGGTTGATGAAGATGATGGCGTGACACTCTTTGAGAATGAGGACAAGGAAGGTGATCTTGAGTTGGCTTTAGACTGTGTGTGGGTTTTCCCAGAGTATAAAGTACCCAATCTGGGTTCTTCTATTGGATCCTCGTCAAGAGCTCGTGGTTTGGAGGATGCCCATGTTGGTTTATTCGAGACGCTGGAAAAGTTGAAAGGGTTCTTGCTTGATGAAGTCAGGGATGTCGAGTTTGATCTGAAGTCTAACGGTGATGTGCTTGTGTTGGATTTCAAGGGTTTTGGTTGTTTGTACGTTGTGCCCAGTGTTGATGTGGTTAAGGATGGGATTATTGGAGTGGGCTCATCGTCTAAATCTATGAAAGCCGCCTCACTGGACGATCTGTCCGAGGTTTTCTTCACCCGTGTACCACTCTGGCTATTTTCAGTAATAGCAAATCCCCTAGCTAGATCTAGTTTCTCTTTGACTTTATCCTGATTGACGCCCTGTTTTCCTTGGAATAGTAAAGTCTTGGTGGGAGCTGGAGCTGTTGTTGACTTGCCGGCAGAATTGAACATTTGAGCGGAAGAGAGTTGTGTGGGCTGGGTCTTTGGTTTCGGAATAGAAATGAATGGTGCCTCAGACTTGACATGTGGTTTCTGAATGGTCGATTCGATGAGCATATCATCCAGGATCTCTAACTGAATTGATTGTTCTCTTTTCTCAGGTTTGACGATAGGTTGAATCAATTCTTCCGGCTTGATTTTGAATCGATTAATCGGGTCCTTCTCATCGTCTGAGTCCTCCAAGTCGATAAACTCTTTCGTGCTGGCACCTTCCTTCTCCAAACGAGCCACTTTCTTCTGCAACTTGAGGACTTTGGACACCAAATAAGCATTGTTTTCGAGTAATTGGTCGTACTTCTCACTTGGAATCCAGCGGAGATCACTGCCACCATTCCCATAGCGCCACGATTTCTCTACGGAGAGAGCATGCTGCAGTATTGCGAGGTTCTTCTGAAGAGCTGTGATTTGTGTGTAAGGGTCGTTGAGGTCCCCGGAAGAAGCTGAGGGGATCGAAGGTGTTTGATTCTCTGCTTTTGCATGCGTCGTTGACATTGTTTTGAGTTGAGAGATAGCAGCCACGTTGAAGCTTTTTTTTGGAGTCAGAGTGTGCGGTAGAGCCTGATAAGGTGTCAATGATGTTGTGAACAATAATTTGCGATTGAGTGGGTGTAGATAAGATGATATGATTGGAAATTGGCACATTAATATTATCACGTTTGATATGCACAATTCGGTGATTTCAACCGCACACATCCGACGGACATTTGATAGAGCCGGAAAATAGCCCTACAGTGGAGTCACATGATGTATTAAGATCCGTCTTTTTTCTTTTTCTTCCCAAGAGTGAGATGAGAATGAGAAGAGATGTGTTTATCAACTCTTCATCTTAAACCAGACTCTATTCACAATTTATACCCAATAAATCCAGCTAAAATGGTCAAGAAACGATCAAGACGAACATCGATACACTCATCATCAGACAATGATTTTGAAATCTTAGAAGAGAAGACAATTGAATCTCCAAGAAGAAGAAGAAAGCTGAAGAGAATATACGATTTCAGCTCTAACAGTGAACCAATCGGCAAACAACAAGCAAGTACTTTCAAAGTTTTAAGGAATAATAAGGCCATGTCATCTGGTTTTAACCTCAAAGCTGGAAATGGTAAAACCACGCCCAAAAGCTCAAACTCTCAAGAGAAAGAGGAACAAGAGAAGATCCAAACAGAGCCAGTAGCAGATCCAGAAGCATTGATGCCACACATTGAGAACTCCTCCCAGCCAGCACATATTTCCACACCTGTAGAACCTACAGTAACACCATCAACGCTAACAACCACTTTAGAGTCACTTCGTCACAACTTAGACCTTACAATTTCAACTCACACGAATAAATTCATGGCTGATTTGCTGTTAATATTCCAAAACTTGGTACACGAGAAAGATTCTCAGATAGAAGAGCTCACCAGTCATATCCACAGCAAAGAAGATGAGACTCAACAACTCCACACTACGCTTGGACAGTTGCAAAATAAACTGAGAGAGTCAGAATCTACGATATTGCAAATGGAGACTGATCATCAGGACAAACTGAATGCAGTGGAACTTAAAAGAAAAGAGAACTCCCAAGACTATGATAGACTTAAATTTCAACTGGAAGAATCACTAGACCAGAACTCAACCATGTGCGCTAATAATTCAAAATTACAAGAAATGGTTCAAAGAAGACAAACGGAATTAAACAGATTGAGATCGAAGCTTAAAGATTCTCAGAATATCAAAGAGAAAAGCGATTCAAAGGAGAAACTCCTTAACAATAACAAACAGGGTAATACTCCCACAGCATCACCCTCTTCTTCATCCTTATCAAAACCATCAACTCGCACTGATAAAGACCACGATCCGATTCTCTTTAGGCCAAACGTCATAAACTCCATTAACAAACAAAAGCTTAAAATCAAGCCAAGGGGTGAATGCCCATCATTGATAAGAATACCTAAATCAAAGTACAGTATCAATGATAAGCTGACCAGAGCTCCAAAGATCAAGAAGGTTAGCAATAATGCCGAGAAGAAGAAACATGTACCATTCTGATCTAAGGATCGATTACTACTTAAGTACAAGAAGTAAATTAAATGGAGAAGTTTCAAACACGCTAATTATTAAAGACTATAGCATGGCTAGCTAGCTAATTCAATTAGAAGAAGAAGGATTATTAATGCGCGAACTTATACATTTATTAGATCACAATTAGCTGCTAGCTGTAAATTATTATATTATCGTCAGCTTATAATAATATTATCTCAATTATAGCACAGCTGCTAGCTGTAACACTACATGCGGGCGCGGCGCAGAGAGAAAAACCATATAAATTATTTTATATAAACATATAATAATTGTTCACCACATGGACGCTGACTGTAGAACACATAAATTACTAGTACTAACCATGAATGTGAAATATACACCATGATACAGCTTATACAGCTCCAGTCTGCGTACCATCAGCAGAGCTATCATCAAAGTTCAGGTATAAACTAGGAATACCAAAGACTTGTTGGAAAAGATTCTGATTACCATTGACATTAGCCATGCCTGGTTGATGATTATTCAAACCATCCATTTCAAAATTGGATTGAAAATCATTGAGGAATTGTAAATCATCAAAGAGTGATTCTCTTGGAGTGCTCATGAAGTCATTTTGTCCAGCTATGGAGCCAATGTTATTCGTTACAGGGATAGAATTTGTGACCATTGAATTCCCATTGGAATAACTCTGAGAAATTGGACATATCTGATGTAAACCATTCGGAGGATCCTGAACCCTTGCATGACGAACTGGATCGTATGGGATATGATTGGTGGTGGTAGTGTTTCTGTTTCCTGGTTCAGTTGGGATGTATGACTGTCTGACGCCAGTGCTGTAGAAGGAAGGATCATGTTCGTCATCGACATGGAACACAGACTCAAACAACTTCAATTCGTTGAAGAAGGCTGTGCCGTCAATCCTGTCAACGATGGTGGAACATCTGATATTGTAAATGTCAATAGCCACCTTGACAAAGAACCTTAGGAAGTAAGACGTGGTGTTGTACACCTTCTTATCGTTGAAACTGGCCGAAGTCTTGGTCAACCTATCGAAATAAATCTGTACCGCACACTTCATTAGCAACACATCCTCTTTCTTCAAGCCACCAGGATACTCCAAGCTACCAGATAGCAACGTAAAGAAGGCACTGAAGAACAAAAACGCATAATGGTTGAAGCAGCCTTTTCTGTTACTGGACATTTGGGAGAAGATCTCAAGCATCTTCCTAGCACAATCAAGACTTTCCTCCATCCACCCCTGTTGAGCCTCTGAGATGTTCTTATCCGTGTTAGGTACGTGTTCCTCCTCTTCCAACCAAGCTCTACGGAAGGCCATTCTGGTGATGTTCATCTTGTGCAAGTAGCAGTGCAAATGCATCATCTTCACAGTTTGATACAATTTGTCATCGAATAGTTTCCAGTTGATGTTATTGGTCCCTGGTCTTAAAGAGTAAGGCAACTCTGATAGTGTGGCCTCGTATGCTAATCTCAATCTCTCAATCTTGGCAGTGATATCGTTCATAGTGCAGCCTTTCAAAGCATTCGCACTGAATAGTTCTTCATAGGACAAAGAGATGAATTTCCTAAAGATGGAGTAGGATCTGAAAACTTCAATTTTGATGATGCTGTGAAGATAAGGACCAATGGAGGTTGGTAATTGAGCGAGTTTCTCCGCAGTGGTGATATCGATGTCTGGGTTATTCAAGTAATCAACCCCCGGCATTGGGGTAGTGACAGCGGAAAAAGGATCGTACTCCAAACAAGATATGTCTGAATCATGGATGATAGGAGGCTTACCTGATTTCAAGCAGAAATCACGATCAAACAAATAGACATGATACCAAAGCTTACGACGTTTAAGCTGCTCTTCTTCGCTTAACCCATAATATGACTCCTCACGATGAAGCCCTAGATCTTGGGCATAACGGACCACAGTGGTTATCAGCATCAAGTTGTTAGGTGGCGCAGTGGCGAACTCACAGTACATGATTAGCACCATAATACCTTGGATAGTCTTAATCCCTTCGCTCAAGATGGTTAAGCGATGATAGTAATGGACGGCGTTAAGGAAATGTCCCTCTTGCAAAGCCATGTACTTTTCCACGTCTTCAGACAACTCATTGCTGATTGTTAGCAGGGCACCGATGGCAAGGTATGAGTTCAAACCTAGCAATTCCGAGTTAGATAGCTGATTAATATCAGCCTCGTAATAAACGTCCAAAATGGCAAACACCTCTTTCAAAGTATGGGGGTAAAGCCCATCACTTGACTCTTCAAAGACAATCTCTATCAATTTTACCGCTTCTTCTCTTGGTGGGAAGCCCAAAATTTGAGACGATGGGATAGGTTCAACCCACGTCTGAACGTTGCCGAAATAAACCTTACCGGTGCTTCTGTGCATGGATTGGAATTGATGTAACATGGATGGGTCACGTGCCTTGCGTGCTAACCAGATCATACCCTTTGGAGAGAGAATGGATAATGAGGACTGAGAACCACAATATTTAGGCGACGGTTCCGCTGATTTCTTTCTCGTTGAAGGTGTTGTTGTTGCTGTTGTTGTAGTTGTACTAGTGGCGGTAGTGCGAGTGGTGGCTGTTTCTGAAGACGTGGTGGACGTTTCATGGGAGATGAATGAATTGGAACGATCAGTCATCACCGGTGGGTGAATGTTAGTGGAGCAAGTGGACGATCTTGGAGTGTTGATTGGCGATTCGTCGGTCTTAGCGAAACTTAATGGAGATGATGGGCTTAACTTGTTGATTAGCAACGTCATCAAACCTTCAAGCTTAATCATTCTGGCGTCTAATGTAGCCGTAGCATTGACATCGGCAGCGGTATTGAAAGTAGGCTGATGGTATATTGTTGGAGAAGAGATGTGAGAAGGAGTGAGGATTGGAGCAGTAGATCGAATATGCTGTTGTGGTAGTGGTGGCGGTGGCTGCTGTGTGTTCGATGAGATGATATGCTGCATGTTGAGAAACGATCCATTTGAACTGGCAGTAGCTGTACCAGGACCAGTAACTTTATCGTTCATGGCACCATCTAAAGCCACTGCAACTTTCTCCTTATTCTGAGCCTTCTTCGATTTCTTTGGTTTGGTGACACCGCCATTTGCCCCTTCTTGTCCTTTTTTAGCTGCTGATGAAGCAGGCTGTTTGATCTTCTTCTCAACTGGGCTATATTCACATTTGACGCCAATCTTAGTACAGCGGGAACATGGGTCGATACCGTCACATTTCAACTTTCTATTACGGCAGATATCACAAGCATGAAGGATCCTGGTTCTCTTGTAGATTGATTTGGATTCTGACGCTGGTGAAGACGTTGTTGAGTCTTGAGGTTCAGCGACAGCGGCGGTGGCAGCGTTTGTATTTTGTTGTGTGTTGATAATAGGATTCATACTTGTGGATGCAAGTACGTCCAGGGAGCTTGGGGGCATACCGTTATTCATAGCTTTATGTGTGATGGTTAGGGATGCTTCTTGTGCTTGTGAACACTTTTTTATTAATTGTAACTTGGAAACTGGATTTTAGGATATTTTAATTATTAATATTCTCCTGATCTCGGGAAAGAAGCACCTTCGGAAAGATAAAAATTGTTGGATTTCTTTCCGAATATATTTCTCTTCCAGCCGCGCATTTGCCTTCACCAAATCCTGACTCCGCCCAAGCTTCACACGTGACAGCGGAGACAAAAGCCCTAAACAGGAAATACTACCGAATCAGGAAAGAGGCTTCTATCTGGAATTCGCGAATGCTTGATAAGCTGCGGGCTGCGGGCAGGCTGCCACGCGGATTTGATGACACGAGCGAGATCACGATTCGTAGCTGGGTCACAGACAAAAAGCTGTAACATTTTAAAGCGCCTCCTCTTTTCTTAAAGTACCAGTTTGGTGGCAATAAACTACAAGTTATCCCTTTATTTGGATTCAGATCTCATAACTAAACATTCGTTAACACCACAGAGTACTTCCTGGCCACCTAGAAGTCTTTCAAATCCTTCAATCCGCTATATTATTATCATCATCATTTGCATTTACACAAAAGTAACAACCCCAGTTCAAAACATCAGTCCTGCAACTGTAATATCCCCCAACATTGTCATACTAATATCACCATGGAGCATTCAACCTCAAAGACAGCAAACGGGTTGGATATCAGCGCCAGTTTGTCCAACAAGAGAAGGTCAATGCATACTGCTGACACTTTGAATGTTTTAAACAACGAATACGCAGCAGCGGGGTCTTACAAATCTACGATTTCTATGATGTCACACTCCAGAAGACAATCGACTGCCAGATTAGTTGGATCTCCTTTGATTCCAACGTCCACATCCATTCACAACAACAGCAACAACAATAATCTTGGAGATGAACACACCCAGCAGCTAGGCGGCCACAGTTATGCCAGATCAAGTTTCTTATCATCTCCTCAAGAATCACCAAGATTCTCTCAAATGCATCAGCACAACGTGGACCCACAACAGCCAAGTTTTATGACCAATTCCAAGGACGATCAAAGGATATCCGAGCATACGTTGAACCTCTACGTGAACGACTCCTCTTTGCGTTCCGTTGGTGGCGACATCACACATGAATTGAAGACTCAGAATCAGAAACTCATGTTCAAACCCTCAATGACGCGTAGGAAATCAGGAACGGATCTAATCTCAGAATACGAACGTCGTGGGTCTGGCGCTAGTGGCCTTAACGTCCCCGGCGGATTTAGAAGAGAGTTCATCGTTAACAAACAGAGAAAATTGGCCGTATTGAACAATGAAGAGTTGAAACAAGTTCCTTTCTTCACGAAGAACTTCATGGAGTTCTTGTACATTTATGGGCATTTCGCTGGGGAAGATTTCGATGAAGATTTCGCTTTTGAGAGTAATGAGGACTCAGATGAGAGTGCCCTATACGTTGTTCCTACTGAACGTACGGCTTTGTTAAATGGCGCTGGTGGAGCTGGTGTCTCTGCAATTCCAACAAGATACGAAGCCAAAGGTACTACTTCCACTGCTAAGGCCTTCTTCATTATGTTGAAGGCGTTCATTGGAACAGGGATCTTGTTCCTTCCTAAGGCCTTTGATAACGGTGGGTTGTTATTCTCTATCATTGCATTGCTGGTTTTTGGGGTTTATTCATACTACTGTTACTACATTCTTGTCTCTGCCAAAGCCGCAGTTGGTGTCTCTTCATTTGGTGAGATTGGGTTGAAGTTGTATGGCGGCGGAATGAGAAAGTTGATTTTGACAAGTTTGGTTCTGACTCAAGTGGGGTTCATCTGTGCTTACATCATTTTCACCGCTGAGAACATCACTGCTTTCTTGAAGAACATGTTCTCTTTGGAGATCGACATTTTCTACGTTTATGTTTTCCAGGCGGTGTTGTTCATCCCACTTTCGTTCATCAGAAGTGTCTCCAAGCTTTCATTCACCTCTTTCCTGGCAAATATCTTGATTCTTGGCGGGTTGGTGATCGTTTTCACTTTCTGTGCCTTGGAACTTTTCAACAACGGCGTCAAGGACTCAGTAGAGTTTGTCATCAACAAATCCAGGTTTTCCATCTTCATTGGGACTGCCATCTTTGCATTCGAAGGCATCGGGCTTATCATTCCTATCCAAAACTCCATGCAGCATCCAGAGAAGTTCCCTTTGGTCTTAGCTTTGGTTATTATGACGATCTCTGTGTTGATGTTGCTCATTGCCACGACCGGTTATTTGGCGTACGGTGCAGATATCCAAACTGTGATCTTGTTGAACTTACCGCAGTCAAACATATTTGTTCAATTGATCCAATGTTTCTACTCCTGTGCCATCTTGCTTTCCATCCCGCTTCAAATCTTCCCAGCTATCGGTATTGTGGAGAAGGGGATACCGTTCTTACAATCTTCAGGCAAGAGAGACCTCAAGGCTAAATGGGCCAAGAACTTCTTCCGTTCTTTATTCGTGATCATGTGCATCATGATTTCTTGGTATGGAGCTGCCAATTTGGATAAGTTTGTCAGTTTTGTTGGATGTTTTGCTTGTATTCCTTTGGTTTACATGTATCCTCCTATGTTCCACTTGAAGACCAATCCTGGGTCCAAGGGCTTTGATTACTTGTTGTTGCTTTTGGGGTTTATCTGTATGATTTACACTTCTTATCAGATCATCTTTGAAACTTCTTAGCATTTAGCATTTATATCTATACTTTAACATACACATCTAGAACACATTAAACGTGAGAAATGTACTGGAACACATAACTGATAGAGTTGAACTCAGCTTCATTCTTCAACAAATGGTCGTTCGTGGTCTTCAAACCGGAATGGTTGATATGGTTCCAAGACGTAGCATCACCATAAAGCATACAATTAGCCTTAATCTTCTGCTTAGAATCAGGACCAAAACATCTCTTACATTTGAAAGAATCGTGAGTGTCACAGATAGTTTGCTCATTAAACTCGAACAATTGACGCAAGTTATCCGTTGAGAACAATCTTTCAACGTCTTCCTTCTCATCAACAACACACGAACTTAAACTCATCTTCATCGATTGACGTTGGAAGATCTTCTCCTCAATGGACCCCGTGGTGATGAATCTGTAAATGAAACAATCCTTCTTTTGTCCATCTCTCCAAACTCTCGCTAGCGCTTGTTGGTCAGAGGCAGGATTCCAGTCTGGATCGATAAGAATCAATCTGTTTGCTCCGATCAAATTGATACCACAACCACCAGCTTTGGAACTTAACAAAAAGATAAACTCTGGAGATTCTGGATCGTTAAATCTATCAACCAATTTCTGTCTCTTGTTGATGTTCATCGTCCCATCTAATCTCAACGACCCGTAATGGTTGAAACGGCACATCTTCTCAATGATGTCCAAGGTTTGAGTGTAATTGGAGATCAAGACAATCTTATCGTTGGATTCGGAACGAATTGTTCTAAGAAATCTTTCAAGGATTTGGAATTTACCCGAATGCCAAGTTTGCACCTCTTTGTTACGACCACCACCAACACTTATGGAATTGACGTAATCATCTGGGATTAAATGTTCGGAACCTTGGAACTCTTCATCGAAATTGATCAAATCTGGGTGGTTACAGAGCTTCTTCAACAACCCAATGGCTTTCAAAGGTTGAGATCCAACACCACGAAGCAATTTCTTGATATCCGGGGAAGTGATAAAATGTCTGTAAAGTTTAAGTTGCATCTCTGATAAATTGACAAATATGACATGTTCGTACTTGCATGGTAAATATTTGGATAGGATATCGTTCGTTCTTCTGATGATAAACTTGGAGACAATGGTTGATAGCATCTGAAGTTTCTCCTCACCTTTCTTGACATCTTTTTCATCTGAATCTGCATCACGTCCTCTTAAGATTGGAAGTTCGAAGTTCTTTCTGAAATCGTTTCTTGTCCCTAACAAGCCAGGATTGGCGAAGTTCAAAAGAGCAAAATATTCAGAAAGATCATTTTGAATTGGAGTCCCTGAAAGAATCACTCTTCTCTTACAGTTTAAACTGTCAAGAGATGTGAACGTCAAAGAATCACCGTTCTTCAATCTATGCCCTTCATCAGCTAGCAACAACCCCACTTCACAGCCCTTAAGGTTCTCAACATTTCTTCTAAGAGTCTCATACGAGATGATCAACACAGGTCTAACGACATTTCTCCCCTTAGCCAGAGACCATTGCTGTAAAGCACTGACCACTTCGTTTGGTTTCGTTGTCTTACCATCAATCGCCAAGGGAGTAACGGCGCCTTCCCCAAGCCATTTGACCAATTCGTTAGCCCAGTTTCTCACCAAAGAGGAAGGACACACGACGATGGCTTTGTCTATGGATTTCTTCCCTCTTGGCCCCTGTTTGAGTAAAGTCCACATCAAGGCGATACACTGTAAAGTCTTACCTAACCCCATTTCATCCGCCATGATACAACCTTTAGCACGCGGATCAACCAACCCAGACACACAACGATACAAGAACTTGACACCCTCCACCTGATGCGGTCTGAGAATCTTGGCAAGTTTAGGATCAATGACCACTGGAACATCAGGGAATTTCTTCTCTGCATCTTCGGGGTTCTTTGCTATCCCTAACATTTCCCTCAAGGATCTTTGCACTTTGATGTTTTTCTTCTTCAGTTCTGGTTCCTCATTCTTTGGCAGCTCTATCCCTTCATCTCTAGCCTTTGCCTCAGCTATGGCCTTATCCAAAGCCTCCAAATCGTCATCACTGATAATCTTCTCCACCGTTGGGTCATAGAGAACAATAGCAGTTTCATCAGTTGGATCATGAAGGGGTCTTGGAACCATGATTGGTTTTCTCTTGGTGCCCAAAGGTGGCGGTGGTGAAGCTCCACCTGTGGAATTGTTCACCTTATTGGCTAATGGCACAGTGAAGGTCTTTCTTAGCTTGTTCTCAATGAAATCATTGGTATCACTCAGTCTCTTTAACGCGTTTTTCTTCTTGGATATTATCACGTTACCATTGACATCTATTACTTCGTTTTCTTTGTCTTCTGATGATACAGCACCATCTGCCATCTCACTGTAGGATGCTGGGCCTTTCAATCTTGCTGATCTGACGGATTTACCATTGGTTGTCACAGCACTGGATCTGGTTTTGAATGGGATCTTGAATGGTTTGGATAAAGTGGAAACGGGGTCTGCAACAGTTCTTGGTCTTTGATCTTTGGGGAGTCCTGCTCCTGTGCCTAGAGCACTTGTTGGTTTGTTCTGCAGTCTTCTTCCCATGATACTGTGAAGGGACAAATAGCGAAAGAGATTGTTGAGTTTCTTCGATATTTGCCACCTTAAAATTCTGTGGCGGTTAATTCAATTTTGGTGAAAGGTATCAGATCTTTTGTTTTGTTTACTTTTCTCACGCGGCGCGCGCTTGGGGTCGTGCGCTTACAGGAAATTGAAATCAAAACAAAAACAAATAAACAGCTGAACTGTGGCGGTGTCTACGGGTAGATCAAGCTGTGAATATGTTCAATTACCTCTTGATACAACATATATTTAGCAGGTTGGTTTGTGTCTTGCTCCCAGGGAATATGTTTACTCAATGACAGGACTACCTCTAAACAGCTTGACAGCAAAGTTCGCATATAAAGAGAATCATACGACCAAAGACGTCTCTGATAAATCCAAAGCTACCTCCAAGAACACTCTGAGATCGCATAAGTTCAAGGTTACCAAGAGAAATGTCGAAGTATCTGTGACAAGCATTAATCCCAGAGTCGTATCAAATCATGATTTGAAACACTCACCTCCTCGCCTGAGCGGGACAGCTTCTGGTGATGACTCAAGATCACCCCTGAATCAACAAGAGGAGCATGAATACTTACCACTGCCAGACTTACTCTCCTCCAACCTGAAGATCCTCTTCATAGGCTACAACCCTTCCCTCCGTTCCTCATTAATCCAACATCGGTTCGCACACCCAACTAATCGGTTCTGGAGACTATTACATCAATCAGGACTCACTTCTACTTTGCTTAACCCTGAAGATGATGAGTCACTGAGGGTCAAGTATGGGTTTGGATTCACTGAGTTGGTTAAGAGACCAACTAGGAACATCTCTGAGCTGAGTAAAGTGGAGATGACTGAAGGTGTTGACGAGTTGTTGGAGAAGATCCGGGTTTGGAAACCTAAGATTGTATGTTGTGTGGGCAAAGGAGTTTATGAGAACATACTTAAGGGGAATTCTACATCGAAGAAACCGGTGAAAAGTCGTATCTGTTGGGGGAAGCAGCCTCACAAGAATGATGTTGGTAATGATGTTATGTGGTTTGTTGTTCCTTCTACTTCAGGTTTAGTGAGGCTCAACAAGGAGGATGTTTTGAAGACTTGGACTGAGTTGAATACTTTGGTAAAGGCTATGTAAGTAACCCATTTAAAATGTATTATATCACTCTATTGAGTAACACTGAGGGTCTTCTACTCTGGTAAGTACCACTTTTGTATATTTTGTATCATTTGAACCAGACGAATTTTTCAGATCACGTGGTTTCTGATTATGTAATACGGAATTTCGCGAATTTTATTGATCCCTGGAATTATTCCAAGGATTTGTTTACGTCTTCTTCGTGGAACCCGAAACAAATTGCTTCTTAAGTTTTAATTCTCTTGTACTTTTGTATTAGGAAACAAAGTTCCTCTCGTTTATTAACCGCTATCCATCACAATGTCATTCTTCAGCTCATTCAGGTACGTTGCGATCCAATTCTGAGGGTTGAGACTCCGCTGTTGCACTCTCTACCACACGAAGACTCTGAACCAGTTATACTAACATTCGGAAACTTCAAACAGATCCGGTTTTGGTAGAAGTTCCAAGAAGAACAAACAGCAAAAAGACCAAGCATCAGTGTATTCTGCAAACAACAACTCACATTTGTCACTTCGAAAATCCAATTCGCCAGTGAAGAGCGCACTGAACAGCAATGCTGGTGTTAAATTCCAACAACAGCATTCTCAAAATCAACAGCAGCAACTACAGCAGCAACAACTCCAACAGCAGCAACAGCTTCAGCAACAACAGTATGAGCAGCAGCAGCAGCAGCAGCATCAACAGCAGCAGCGTCAACAGATACAGCAACCACCGCAACCACAACAGCTACCGCTGTTTCTCTGTGAACCGTTTGTGAGAACCGCTTTAGTGAAAGGCTCCTTCAAGACGATCGTCCAGCTTCCAAAATACGTTGACCAGAACGAATGGGTCGCCCAAAACATCTTTGAGCTGTACAACAATCTGAACCAGTTCTACGGCATCATAGCCGAGTACGTGAAGCCCGAATTGTACCCAACGATGAACGCAGGCCCCAACACGGATTATCTTTGGGTGGACCAAGACAACAGAACCATCCAGTTACCAGCGAACCAATACATCGAGTATGTGCTCAGCTGGATGAGCAACAGACTGAACGATCAATCGGTGTTCCCTACCAAATCCGGTGTGCCGTTCCCTGCTCAATTCCCCAAGATTGTTAAAAGCATCGCCAGACAAATGTTCCGTATTTTCGCACACATGTACTATAACCATTTTGACAAGATCCTACATTTGGGGTTGGAAGCCCATTGGAATTCTTTCTTTGCTCATTATATCAGTTTCGCTAGAGAGTTTGAATTGATCGAAGTTGCTGATATGGATCCGTTGGTGCCATTGATTGAGAATTTGAGACAGCAAGGGAAGCTGGTTTGATTGGATTGTAACTTGTTTAAACTTGTTTAATATCATCAGCTTATACAATATTTATGGACGTACTTCATTCGGCGTAATTTAGTTTGAGGCGTTTTGCTTTGCTTGTGTACTAAAAATGCGGTTTTGTGTAACTTTTTTGCAAACATACTTCATATCCCTTAAACTTTCAAACAAAATCTTTCAAATGAATTAGCCTAGAAATCAGACATTATACCCACTAGGATAAAAGGCTATACATAGTACAAGATGGGCTCTTTGATCTTCCCTCACGTTTAGAGTCGCTTGCAATCCAACGTCACACTTTAGCTCCTTCTTGATTAATTAGCCCCACACATAGATCTCTCTATCTTTTATCTTGCTATTCATTAGACGCATTCTCACATCCATTTTTTGAAACTTACGCATCACTAACACAAGACTCAAGATGACTTCCAGAATTGACACATCTTTCAACTCCACTGCGTCTGCTGCTGCTGCTACCGCCAATGCTGCCGCTGGACAACGTTCCTTAGGAAGAAGAAACGGGTTAAGACTCTGTACTGCCCAGGCTAAAGTATCAAAGTTTGAAGCTACGCCATTCAAAGGAGCAGGAAGTAACAAACACAAGCCAATGGGCTCTTTTGGTGAAGAGTTTCCCAGTACGGTGAAGAGATCAGGTACGATTTTGAAGAGATACCCTGGTTATAACCCATACTCCACCACTTTGAAAGATACAGGTGCTATTGCTGGTGCTATTGAACCTGAATCAGCCACCACTGACAGAACCGCTACGTATCATTACAAACAGATCTACGACGAGAAGTTCAGGTTCCAGACCTTATCCACAGGTGAGATTCAGGAGTTAGAAGACGCCGCTGACTACATTATGATGGGTGAGGATAACAAACAAGATTACCGTCCTTTAAAGAGATCTCAAACTATACAGTTAAAGATCCCATTGAATGGGATTTCCAAAGCCAGAAGCAGCTTCAGACTGTACGTTGAAGATGCTGTTAGGTACTTGGGCTCGTTCTCTATGGCAGACATCAACTTCTGCTTTGACCTTGCGTCGCATGGTGGTATCGTGTTTTTCTCTGTTTTTGGTGTGGATGTCTTGCACAACGACAAGACGCTTTTCTGTGTCTTGATCCCTTTGGTGCTGGCTGGGTTTCTTAAATTGCTCGTTAACCATCAAAAGATGAACAGAAAGTTGTTGAAGGAGTATCACAGCACTGGCGAGCAGTCTACAACCACCGCCGAGATCAGATACTACAGTGTGTCCAACAAGTACAAGTTTGCCTTCCAGTTGCACTTCCTTGTTTCTCTTTTCCGTTCAGTGTCTATTTTCAAATCCCAATTCGCTAACAGAGACTCTAAACTTGATAACTTGGCCATTTTAGGCCTTGGGGCTTTGCTTGTTGGTTGTTTGATCGATTTGTTTCAACAGACCATCCCAAATTTGGTTTCTTCACAAAACCAGGAAGTTAAGTGCGACCAGCGCTTACAAATGGAACATGAGACAGCCAGTTGTTCAGATGAAAACTCGGATGTCAATGACTCATGGGCTCATGAAGAAAACGACAGTAACGACTCAAGTGCTACTTTGACTGAAGATGTCGAGTACAATGACAACGTTGGTTTGAAGATGAAGCAAGGTTTTCAAGCTTCTGTTTGGTGAGATGGAATTACGAATATCTCTTTTTGTGTACGGCCCAATTCTAGTTAGTGACTTCTTTATGTAAAATTTCAAACACTTCATTCCAGCTTTCTCTTCTTATCGTTGAAGGATTCCAACTTTGGAGCAATGTCCCTAAAGCTCTTACCAAGGGACTTATGTCCACTGTTACCAGCAGGCTTCAAAGAATAAATAGGCACAGAACAAGACGGATTCTCAGTATAATCACAGCGGTAATTAGTCTTTGATTTCTTAACACAAAACTCAAAAGGATCAGGACTGTGCTTTTTCTCATCTTGATTCGCAAGGTATCTTTGATATTGAACGTATGAAGTATTAACTGGCATCTTCTCCTCTGTTCTGAAATCCTTACCAGTTTGACTACGACTCTCTGAACTAGTAGTCTCGCTATACTTTGGAGGTGCAAACTCATCGAAATAAGAAGATGTTGATTGGAAAGGTTGACTATCGCCTTTGAATTCCATATCGGATTGATACTCGCCATCATCCCAGTTATTCTTGTTATAACCTGAGTTCTGGAATTGATACTCGGTATCCGAGTGTGCATCTGATTCATAATCAAGTTGATACCCTTCTTCTTCTTCTTCTTCTTCTTCTTCATCAGAGACATGAATAAAGTATGATGGGTCTGGGTCTGAGTATAAGTTTTGTTCGTCATTGCAATCCATGTCGTTTGGCTCATGACCGAGTCTAGACTCGTCTTGGTCTTCGTAGTTGTAGTAGCTGTTTGTTAATCTCATTTTAAAAAGCTGTTTAATTACTTGTTTGATGTATTTGCGCTACTAAAGTGAGACGTTCAGGAGAGGAATGATGGAAAATCTGGGAGATATTTATATTTCTTGGATATCTAAGTTCTTCTGTAATGACTCTACTTCTAACTACCATTTGAATTGGGTAATATGAGAAAGTTCCAGTAAATGTGAGTTCTTTCGCATTAAGGACTTTGAATCGGTATTTCTGTATCACCTGCCCGTGAAGAAGACGCGACTGAAATCTGGAGACTCAGAGAATGGAATATTTTTAGTCCAGTTAGATGAGAAGATGTGCGGATTCTATTGTCAGATTTAACAATAAGATACAGTATACTCATAATCTAATTTCCGATTTCATCAATCATCAAAGAGACATTTCAATAAAGCCATCATCAACTTGTAACTTGTAACTGATGTTAATGAACTACCGCGTATTAATTATATTTCCTAATTAGGCAATCGAAATACATCCGAACATTTCTTTGAAATTTTCATGTCCAAGCGGCTTGCAGTTTGTTAAGCGTTGGGTGCGGAATATTGATATTGAGATTCAGTAATCCGTAATCTCATAAACTACTGGTTTCAACGTCAGTGACAGACATCAGGGTTGTTTGTTGTTTTATTTTTTTCCAATTGGTTTCATATTCAATCAGTGGTGTTTTGACTAGAAAATCTTGAACAAATTACACACAGACTGATCAATATTAACCAAGCAAGGCAAGCAACCAAACAACCCCTCACATACAGCTTTTACTACAGCTGAATCAATCCCAATACGTAAACATTACACACAGTCACACCTCTATGACAACAACAAACCATAACAGTACTCTGGCTGACACGTCTCTGCATGACGAAGAAATGATGGACGCCTCAATGGTTCCTACAGATCACGACCACATCCAACAACAACAACAACAACAACCGCCTCAACAACAACAAAGCTCTAATATCATTCACTCTTCTTCTCTGACCACAAACTCAATCAGTGGATCATCAGTGATTCAACTCAATTTAACACTCTGTGTCCAACCGCACCCACAACAAACCCATCATGTCCACGTGACACGTCGTTCTTCTGATTCTTTCTTTAACGCAACAGAGATTATCACATTGGCTTTATTGTTGAGTTCTGATGGTTCTAGCGCTGTTCAATCGCCGATCCCTGCGGAGACAATTCAACAGGTCCTGCAGTCAACCATACAGGAGCAACTCACCGTTTCAGATGACGCGAACACGGTATGGATTGGTCTTGATAAGGCCGTGTTATTGGCCCAGAAATTGGAAGTTTATGAGATTTTGAAAGCTCTGTTCTTTGTGGATGTTAACAATAAGAGTCTATCCAGTGGATCTGGCTCTCTAGCTAGGAACTATTCAGAGATTAACGACCGTCAGGATGAATACCAGACTCAGCATCAACATCATGTCACTAACAATGGATCTCCTCTGAAGAAGGTGAAACTTGGTAAGCTTGAATCCACCACCACCAAGACACCTTTCCATTATGAGAACTCAAACAAACCTTACACGTTACCACCTTTGGACTGTTCGAAAGTGGCTGATTTCGAGATGAAAAGAGCAGAGATAACGAACTGGTTCTCTGAAGATGAAGCTTCTCTTAACTACAGGAAAAAAGACCATCACTATCCAAACACCAACAACTTGGTTCAAGGTGAAGAGGTGGATATCGGCATCGACGCCATCGGGAACACAGGTCTTCATTGGGCTTGTGCTTTGGGTCGTCAAGCGCTCGTTGAGAAGTTCATCAGTTTGGGGTCATGTGTCTATCGTGGGAACCGCCATGGTGAAAGTGCCTTCATCCGTGCAATCTGTGTGACCAACGCGTACGACAATGGCTGCTTCTTGGAGATTTTGGACTCTCTGTATCCTTGTTTGATGCTTTTGGACAATCAGGGCAGATCCGTGTTGCATCATCTCGCTGTCACTGCCGGGATCAAGAAGCGTGTGCTTGCGGTGAGACACTATCTTTCCACTATGCTTGAATGGATTGTCAAGCACGGTGCTGAGAAGTCCCCGGAATTGACTATCGGGAAGTTCATAGAGAACATTGTCAATTTGAAGGATAAGAGTGGTGATACGGCGTTAAGCATCGCGGCTAGAATTGGTAATACGGCGATTGTGGAGGAGCTATTGCTGATTCGAGCTGATCCAAGTATCGTCAATAACGCCGGTTTGAAAGCTGTTGATTTCGGAATCAAGATGAACAGTATTCATTCTTTGCATTTCAATGGCCACGCTGAGAACGTGAGAACCTCCACTACGCCTGAAGTTCAATCCAGTGCCAAGATTCTCGAATCGATGCACTCGTTGCTTAATCGTTTAGACGCAGATTTCAAGTCAGAGATGCAAGAGAGACATTCCAAATTGAAATCCCTACGTGAACAAATGCAGTTGAAATCTCAAGAATTGGCCGCTGTGAGAGATACAAATTCCAAAGTCTCAGAGTATGAAGCCAGGATCCTACAATTACGTCAACGTTTGAACAATGTGAACAAAGCGATTGGGCAACAGGAGCAGTTGTTCGTCAACTCTCAGTCTAACACAGACCTCACCAACTTGCATAAGATCAAATACGACCCAGACGAACCGTTCAGAGTAGCCACATCTAATAACAACAACTTACCATCTACAGCATACCTCAAAGCCAGAAAGAAGGCCTACCTCACAAATCAGCAAACTTTGAACTTTGAGATTCAAAAATTAACTCAACAATCTGAAGATTTGGAAACCAAATTCAAGAAAGTCATCAGTTTGTGCTGTCAAGGGACAAAGATGGAGGATATCAATGAGGAATTGATTGATGGGTTGGTTAGATGTGTCGAGGAGGATTCGTTGTTGATGCAGGAAGAAGAGGAACAAAGTGAGGCATCTGTTGGTGTTGCTGGTGGTGATATGGAACGTGTTAAGGGTTTTTTGAAAAGAGTCGAACAATAAATAATTAAATGTCAGGTTTGGTACGTTACTATACATGAATAATAATCATAATGATATTTACTTGGAAAAAGCCTTAATCTGAGCCTCAGCATTGACAATAGAACTGTTACAAGTTTCAATCTTATCAGCCAAGTAAAGCACTCTATTTCTGAACTCTCTTTGACCAGCGACGTAGGATAATTTCTCAATTTCTTGTTCAAATTTGGAGATCCTTTCATTCTCAAACTTGATCAATCTCAAAAGATAAGAAGTCTCTAATATTTTGTAAAGGTTCTCGTCACCCACGATATTAGCAAAAGCAGCTTTGAAAATCGGTTTGGCAGGATAGATATCTTTCAAAATACCTCTATCTCTCGTAACAGTGATCAACCCATGTCTCTCCAACTCAGTCAATGATTGTTCAGGCGTAGCTTTGAAAATCGGATGATAAATCAACGAATCATACTCAATAGTATCACTCTTCGATAATCTCTTGATCAATTCCCACGCTTGGGCATTGACAAGCCCTTGGTCTTTGTTGAGGAAAATCTGGGTGATCTGTTCAGCGGTTTGGTAAACCATACTGTTCAACGCCTCCTGTGGTGTCTCACCGGATTTGATACGACGGACAAAGGCTTGCAAGTCCAACATACGACCACCGAGAGGTTCCAAAGATTGGTTCAATGTCTTGGAGATGTCTTTGTAGTTGATCTTGCTCTTCAGTTGTGTTTCATTCACTCCCTCTTCATCTTCTGTTGGGTCATTATCGAACAAGGAGTTCAACACATACGATTTGGCGGACTCCCTTGAGGCGTCGGACAGTGTGATGGTCTTGAACACTTGATCAGGTAGCGATTCAGAGAGCATCTGGTATGCACCGACGTCTTCAGTAAGGAAAATCACATGAGCGATGTTCATAGAGATCAACATAGCAGCCCAATCGGAGAGCTCTTTGTATGTGAAGCTGTTCCCCTCATTTTTATTAACAGTGGTGAATCTGTCAATGACAATGACGGGCTTCTTCTCTGGATGTTGCTGGAGGTAATCTTCTTCTTTGATGTTGACTTCGTTCTCACCGGACCCAACCACTGGCTTGTACCCACTTAGTGAGATTCTTCTGATGGACATCAAAGCTGTAGAGAGCATGTTTCTAAACTGTGTGTCCTTAGTCTCTGAGAACCCTGATTTCTGCCCCGTGAGCCCCTGAACTGCCAAATCGAGCATATTAGACACAGTGTTCAACCATGGGAACACAGGGAAGTACCCAATCTGTCTGGAAGCGTTGGAGATGAATTGGATATCGGTTCTCGATTTAACCAACTTGTCACAGTCAATGTACAACACATCCTGGCGGTCATGAAGAGCATGCTGCATGACAAGTTCATGTTTCCCTGCGCCTCTTGCCCCTCTTACTATGAGGAAAGTGTTGGCGTTCTCCTCGATCCAAAGCTTCAACTCTTTAACCATGTCCATTCTCTCAGTCCAGAGCACTCTTTTGCCATCTTTCTGTTCGTCTGCTCCTATCAATCTATGCAATGAACTGATTGTGGAATTGGTCAAGTCTAGGAAATATTTCACAATCTTGTTCTTCTTATCCAACCCGAACTTATTTGTAATCTTGGTCTCAATGAAGAACTCTCTGATTGGGTCGAAGATAGCAACGGCGAAAGCAGCCAATAGTGCTAAGATCAAAGGAATGGAGATCCTTTGGTGATTAACGATGGCATCCATTATGAAATTCCTTTTACTGCTCTGAGCATATTGGACATGCAACACGGTGTTGTTCAACTTGAGCCCAGTGACACAGTTCTTAGCGCAGATGGCACCTCTGATCCCACGGAATATCACCTGAGCCACTGCTTGATCTGGTTTAATGTCAATAATGGTACCGTATCTTCTGAAAAGAGCATATAGTTCTTCTTCACTTAACGAGGAACCTTGGAATTTAACAAGAATGGTCTTGTCTGGGAACCTTCTCAAATCTTCAATCCATGGTGACCCCTTCACAGGGAACGCCAAGGGGGTACTGAACTTGTTGATTAACCCATTTTTGGACTCACGTAGAGTGTTTTTATGAATCTTGGAGTTCAATTCTGAGATATTGGAATAAGCAGGGACTTTAAACTTCACGAAAGCACCACCATCTCTACTGATAGGAATCACCTCACTGATCTCAAGATGGCCAATAGAACGGAACCCATCTGATTCCTTTGGGTTAGCAAGATTCATAACGTGTGTCTTAATTGCCTCAATGGATTTATCGGGGATTAAGAAATATGAAAACCATGATAATAAGGGATTGTTCGTACGGAATGGTAACACTCGATCAAAATAGATAACAGTCTCCTGTGAGGTCTTCTCAATTATACCGGTTTCTTCAACTTGATTACTCTCACCGGCTTCTTTATCAGCTTTTTGGATATCATCACTGATGAATCTCCTATTGGTTATGCGTGATTGAAGGAGTCTTGATGTGGGTAATTGAGTCCTCCAAAGACGAGAAGCCTTCAGAGATGTCTTCAATTGAGTAGTTATGAACATATATGAGAGGGTGGTTGAGCGTTGATTGGCAATTGGAGGTGTTGATTCAGTTAGAGAAACAGCAAAGTTGTGTACAAGGTTCACAATTTTACGCCACCAAAAATTATGTGCATATGAATTTAGCAGCAAGATTTCTCCACGTGACCTGAAACTCAAGAGAAAAGAAGACGGCGGCTAACGCATGTAGTTAATTAATTACTTTCTGCCATTTTGGGCAGGGCAAATCTGCACCAAATTGAAACTTGAAGTACTAGTACAAATTGCAGCCACAGCATCTACTATTACACTTTCCTCCTTGCCAGTATACCTTGTAAGACTTTGAGTGAGGCTCTATTCACTGTTAACAACTGACAGTCACACCGCTATGGAATGAAAAACTCAATAGGGAAACCCAATCCAAAAGCATCACGTGGCATTGGCAAACGGTTAAAGTTCAAAACACGGAGTGATAACCACAAAGACATCAAACAAACCACCACAGCAACAAGACAATCAGATGAAAGACCAAAAGAACCAATAAAGAACCACAGCAAGCCCGCCTCAACGCACCCACTACAATACCAAGAATGGGGTCCAAAGATAAACGGCTATCAATTCATCTCAACAAACCCCAATGATCCCAAACATTACATCAAACCGAAGTCCATGGACTACCTGATCAACAGCTATGATTGGTCATACATGAAAGTGCCCAGCTATGAGTCGTTCCAGGAGTACCTTCATGAAAAGTACCCTGATTCTACTGAGAGGAAAGAAGGTTTCAAGTTGAACGATCAGATGAACATCACAAATTTTGACACGTATTTCCAAAAATGGGAGACATCGTTCAAAGATCATGGATTATTGCTGTATCCGATCTTCCCCGGTGACGAGCTGAACAAATCCAACGTGTTGAGGTTCATAGATTCGTCAAGTTTACCAATGGAGAGGGTTTTAAAGATAGAAAGAGTCAAATGGCACCCTGATAAATTCGTGAGGATTATTAAAAATGATAAAGAACTAGAGCGGAGAATTACAGAGGTTTTCCAGATTGTTAACCAAATTTATGAAGATTTGTATAAGTGATAGATATAAAAAGGGATATTTTAATTTTTTTTTAACTATCAACTACTACTATACAGATCTACTGGATTTGTTCATTCTGCAGTCTTGACAGACTCCTCGGTGGCTGTCTGACTAGCATCATGTTGGGCCTTCTCGTTTTTGATTTCATGGTCGTCGTTATCGTCGTCGGTGTGTTCTTCAGCTTCTTCTCCTTCCTCCTCAGCGATTTCTTCATCACCTTCCTCCTCTTCCTCTTCTTCGATATCTTCCTCGATGTCTTCTTCGATATCTTCCTCGATGTCTTCTTCGTTCAGATTCTCAGTGTTATCGTCTTCCTCATCACCAGCATCACCGACCTCTTCGTCTTCTTCAACTTCTTCTTCTTCTTCTTCGTCTCCTTTACCGTAGGCGTCCTCGTCTTCTTCGATCAAATCAGCGTCTGGCTGTTCAGGAGGGAACTCCTCGGTGTTTTCCTCGTTGTCCCAAACGATGTTAAATCTCGTGACTCTTGGTTTCTCAGCGAGGATGTTTCTAACCACGTGCTCCACTTGCACTTTGCTCGGTGGGTTTTCCCTCAATTCCTCCGAGTCGTACTCGTTGTTGACATAGTACCCGACCCTGACAAACTCACGATCGTTGTAAGAACAAGATAACAAGATAACAGTGACTGAGACCAGTTCGTTTGACGGGATCAAGTCCGCAGTCGGAGGATCAGCTTTGAACACAAACTTGTTCACGCCGACAGGGACAGGACCCACGAGGATCGAGTCCAATTCTTGGTCATGTTCAAGTGAACGAGATGAACCGACATATGTTAATTTCCATTCAAGATCGTCTTTTAAAGGCTCAAGACATTCAAATGTGATTTCAAATTCATAAGGATCGCTGAAGCGAGCTGGGTTGTTCTTAACGCTTATGCCTAGTAGTGAGACGATGGACATTGTGTGTGAGAGTGAGAGTGAGAGAGTGTATGTGTGTATTGGTGGTTTAACAGTTGATCAGTCTAACTAGTAAAGTGTTAAGAACTCGAACTGACGCGTCTTCAATTTTGAATTTTTGAAATTTGGCGATGCGCGGGTGTTCAGAAGATCAGAAATCTGAGACAACGCGCAATTCACAGAAAAATAATAGGCACGTGATCAGACATACATAGATTTTTTTGCTGACATAAGCAGTTGTTTCGGTTAAAAAAATCTCGGTTGATCATGATTTATACAACGGCATATATACACAGCTATAGAGATTTCAAATCAACAAGAACACACTTTCTTTAGTTATTCAAAGGGGTTGAAGAAGGGCAACTAAACATCACAATTCCACTATCCACCACTACATACCGTCACCTTTGGTATCTATAGTCAACTATAAAAAAGCCATGTCTGTAACAGCTACCCCTGAAGTTGAAACGCCACAACCTCAAGCATCAACTATTGCTGCTGCTCCGAAGAGAAAAGCCAAGAGACCTCAAAGATTGCCAACTGATCATATAGGCCAACTAGAGGATCTCTTAGAGGACGACCCTCTGAACCTCAAGACTTGGGACTTATACCTTGACGCCATCAGAAGAAAAGACAAGACTGAACAAGTTCGTGAAACTTATGAGACTTTCCTCAAGCAGTTCCCCTTCGTCTCCAAGCAATGGGTCAACTACATTGAGTACGAATTGGAAAGAAGCGAGTTCGAGAAGGCTGCTGAGCTGTTTAAACGGTCGTTGATCAAAGTCTCCGGTGTTGCGCTTTGGAGATGTTACATCAATTATGTTCGTCGTAAGAACAATTTGATCACAGGTGGCGAAGAGGCAAGAAGAGCCATTTTCAAATCATTCGATGCTGCAATTGAGAAAGTTGGCATTGATCCAGACTCCGATTCGCTATGGAACGAATATTTCGAGTTCATCGACTCTTGGAAACCAGTGGCTCATTACGATGAACAGCAGAAAATCGACATCAAGAGAAATCTTTTCAGAAAGGCGCTAAGATTGCCCTTGAAGAACCTTGAGACTTTATGGGCCAACTACACTGCTTTTGAAACCGAGTTGAACGCCGCCACTTCGAGAAAGTTCATCAGTGAGATGTCTGGTGCTTACATGAATGCCAGATCGTGGTTGAAAGAATGGAGCACCATCACCGCTAGCATTGATAGATCGTTTGCCAACTATGAAAACAAACAAGAATTGGCGCACCAGTTCGGCGTCTGGATGAACTGGATCAACTGGGAAAGGGCCAATAAGTTGGAGTTGGACGACGAGAAGTTGAACCTGAGAGTCGATTACGTGTTCAAGCAAGCCACACAGAGAATCATCTTCCTTCCTCAATTGTGGTTCGAGTACATCGCCTTCATGGACGACGCCAAGTACTACACGAACCAGAACAAGTTCGACACTCTAGCCGAAGGTATCGCTGTGAACCCGCTGTCTTTCCTACTGAACTTCAAGTTGATTGAGAAGTTGGAGATCGAGAACAATTCCGCGTTGGTTGAGAAGAAGTTCCAGGAGTTGATCGAGAAATTAGAAGCCATCCATCAGGCCAAAGCCGGCGAGGCGGAAGAGATCAAAGAGAGACTCGTTAAGCAAGAAATCGCAAGACTGAACTCCTTCTCGAACCTGGGAGATGACGAAGACGACGACCAAGACCAAGAACACGATCAATCCATCAAACTGAACGACCAAGCTAAGGAGATTCTCTTCAGCAAGTCTCAAGAGCTAGCCAGAATCAACCAAGAACTAGCCAAATCCGCCAGAATCATCACGTTGACCCACTGCGAGCTAATGAGAAGCACCAACAGATTGAAAGGCCTCGCAGGGACAAGACTGGTTTTCGCCGAGGCTCGTAAGAAGAAAGCCACAGTGACACACCATCTCTTCGTGGAGAACGCCAGAATGGAGGACATGAATGACAGCACCAAGTACGCCGTCAGAGTGTTCAATCTTGGGATGAAACCTTCCTGGTTTGGCAACGACGGGGAGTTCATCTTCAAATATTTGAAGTTCCTTATCAAGACCAACGATTCGATCAATTTCAACGCGATTTTTGAAGGGACTATGAACTCTGACAAGTTCGACAAGATCGAAGCTAAGTGGCTTGTTGCTATTTTCAAGTTATACCTTTCCTATCAGGGTAATTTCACCATCAATCAGAACAATCTGGAGAAATATGAAAAGAAATTCTTCAACAAGTTCCCGAACTACTCCAAAGCTACGTTATTCGCTGACCGTTACACTGCTAACAATGATATGCTCAGTCTTGATGATTTGGAGTTGGGTGACGATTCGGAGCTGGAAGATAACGACAATTTGGTGAGAAGAGAGCTATTAAGATCGGAAATCAAACCTGCTGGTAGTGTCAACAGAAAGAGAAAATTATCCAATTCCTCCTCATCTTCCGGTTCAGAAGTCCATTCGTTCACCAAAAGACAACAATTCCATCAAACTCAATTCAACAGTGTCAACTCTATCGACGAAGGTTTCGGTGATGAAATGGAGGCAGACGGGAAGGATATCGTTACAGATGAGATCTACAACGTCTTGAGAATGTTACCAAAGGCCATATACCTCAGTAATACTAAGAATTTGGTCAATCCGGAGAAATTGGTTGAATTGTTGAAAAGTCTTCGTTAGAATTGGGACCTTTTATGTATTATGTGTATGTTGTAAGACTCAACAAAGTTAATTTCTAAGAAAGTCATGACCAAACTAGTGTCGAACTCTGATGACGATCAGGGATAAAAATATCCAAAGACTGACAAATTATGCTCGGATAAATATCTTGCCGATAATTAAGAGCTAAAAATAGGACTGAATCCTTATTACGTTTTCCTGCACTGACACACACACAGTACATAAACCTGCATATCCTAAATTAGAAAAGGTAAACAGGTGATTTGGGGATTTGAATTTTTCCCCCCAGATTTTAGTATAAATATCCCAGATCTCTCCTCTCTTTCCTTCTTCTTTTTATGTATCAGACTCATATCTTCTTCTCCTTCTACATACAAACTCCACTACAGTTTATAAACAAACAACACACACTCGCTTCTCCCAATGTTCTCAAAGACTTTACTCTCCTTATCCAGTTTAGCCGTGATGGTTTTAGCCGATTCCACTGAATTCGGGTTAATGACATTAAGATCAGCCTCTCCATATCATTTCTTACAAGTTTTCCCAAAGGATGGTGAACTTATCGCTGGTTCTAGTGAGATTGCTTATAAGTTTGTCGTCACGGATTCAGGTGATTTGAAAATAGTCAATGATGGGACTTTGGCCTCTATCGCTTCTGATAACACTATTAAAGTTGGTTCAACTGGTTCCGCTACGAAATTCTTCATTAAGGATGGGTATTTGCAATACGATACACTTTCAACTGGGTTCTCTGTTGACACTTCTTATCAATTATTGGTTGGTTCTTCTGGTACAGGTGTCTCCGTTAGAACTGTTGCCGACGGTGGTGCCTTAGCTCCTGATTTCATCCCATCTGGTGATTCCACCACCACGACTACTACACTTTCTCCTTCTTCTGATGCTGTCACTTCTACTACAACCAGCAGTGCTACTTCTTTCTCTACTGTCACTTCTACAACCAGCAGTGCTACTTCTTTCTCTACTATCACTCCAAACAGCAACACTACAGAGAGTAACACACTTCCTCCAGTTTCCATTGAAGAAGGTGCTGCTAACTACTTGAGAGCTGGTGCCAATGTCGCTGGGTTGGCTGCTGTTGCTGCTTTGTTGTTGTAATATGATCACAATCGACCTATATGGTTCTGTTTTTTCTTGTTCTGTTCTATTCTTAATGTCTTTACTTTTAATATTTGCATGTTTTATTGTTTGATAACTCGATTCATTAGTTGTAGTTGCCGGCCCAGCTCGGCTATTAGCGGAGATATTATTATTATTATTCTTGAGAGCTGCCACTTTCAGACGGCCAAATAATTTATAATTTTTGGATTAGTAATTTTGATCAAGTTACAAGCTTACAACGCCCTTCCCTCCAGATAAACTCTCTTGTAAGAGGTGGCTAAACTATATTAACCACATCTTTAGCTAGCTCATCTGTCATATCCACATCCACGTCCACTCATATGACACTGTCAATATTCAACGATCTCCCCAATGAGATCTGGTTCAACATCCTGCAATTCTCAGATCATAGCATCAGCACGGTTCATAAACTTTCAATGATACGCCCTGAGATTTTCCATCTCTACGTCTCAGGGTTTGACGTGTGGACAGACAGCTATGAGACGTTATACTTCAAAGAGCTCTATCGGTACCAAACGGACCGTGTTTTCACAAACGATTCTTCAGAGGGGAAAATCGCCATCGTGGAGTTTATGAAGTCCACTTTAAAGCCCAATTTCAGGAAGTTGAAACCTTCAGAGGTTAAAGAGTTGGCTAACGCACAATACTGTGTGTTCTCCGCTGTTGACGATCTGACTGAGGACGGGACGAGTCTAAGGATGATACCGTCTGTCATGCAAAGGAACCGATTCCCTAAATCTTATCAATTCCCGCTTTTGGAGACTTTGGTCTTACATTGTACCAAGCAAGCTGTGCAGAAGTTCAATAAATCTTCCATGTTCTTCAAATTGAACGATGACGTTTTCCCCAGCTTGAAAGAGCTCTCGTTTGAAGGGAACAGTAACACTTTAGTTTTGGAAGATGTGAAGCTGACATCTTTACGGAAATTACAATTCGCTGGTCAATCGCTGATAACTTCAATCAAAGACATCCATTTACCCAATTTGGAGGAGTTGGTTATGGATTCAGGGAGAAGATTCCACAGCCATGCTGATGATATCGAAGATTTGAGAATCAACGAGAATTATCTCTCGTTTCTTGATTTGGATACTTTGTCAGTGCAAGAACAAGTGCAAAGGGGTTCAATAAGCTATCACAATCCTGAATTTGATCCTATTTTGAATCTACCAAGCTTGAAAGTACTAGAGCTCAACATAAGTTTGGTCGATATCGAAGCCATCAGAACACCAAACCATTTGTATTTCCTCGATGCTTTGCCCTTTGAACAGTTGGAAGAGTTGAGGTTTCAATTGGAGGACCCATACATAGACGCAGAATCAAGGATCGCCAACTCCCCATCAGATTTCATTCTTCAACTGACGCAGGTCAAACTGGTCCAAGTGCTTTCCAGATGCAGCCAAAATTTGAAGAAATTGAAAATCACCTCTGCAATTGGCAACAATTTCAACTGTGATGACATAATTGAGGTCTTACCACAGCTAACCAACCTAGTGGAATTGGAATTCGATACCATCTATGCTTCAAGGAAGTTCCCAGTGATTGAACTGCCACATTTGGAAGTCGCCACATTGAAGTACGCTTCATACAGTGAATTCATAGACATCAAATCCACCAAATTGACCAAATTGGACCTTACTTTCTTCCCATTCTCAGTGAATTTTTTCAACAAATATGCCAGCAGAGTGAGAGAACCATCAGAAGAACCTTCGACGGTGGAGTACATGAACAGTTTCTCTGATAATTTCCCTGCTTTGGACTCGTTGACTATCGACATGTACACTCCTTATTGGGCCTACAAAGACGGATACCCAGGCCAATGCAAACCACCACATATCATCACGAGAAGACGTCATTTAGTGGAGGCATGTGAAACTGTGAACTTCCAACAGTTGAGATCTCTTCATTTGATTTTCAATTTCCAAGAATTGTTCAATTTCTTCAACACTGCTCAGAATTACACAAATTTGAACAATTTGGAAAAATTACAACTACACGGTTGGTTTGATGATTTTGAAAACACACCACAGTTCCCTTCAGATATCATCAAAGACATCAACAGACACATGGAGTCATCAAAGGCATCAACAGCGAACGGAACCATCCAGTTAAACCTCAACGCCCCGAATTTGAAACGGTTCATTGGCCATTTCTCCAAACAAGCAGTGATAGATTTCGATTCTCCGTTACACAAAACCTTAACAAACCAAGTCAAGTCATTACAATTACCTTCAACACTCACATCCAATTTACAAGAAATCGTTCTAGGGACTTCACATACCACTTTCAGTCATATTAAAATCCCTAATTCAATTCAACAACAAGTTAGGATTAAAGCTCTGAAATGGTTCAGTCCCTTTAAACCTTACGTTGAGAAAATGGTCGCTTTGGGGGATACGAGGTATAGAGGCATGCTGGATGTCATTTGGTATGATGAGGATGAGCAGTAGTGAGATATATATTAGTTTCGCAATTAACAATTTTTGGCGCAAATACACCTGCAAAATTGCGGAAAGTTCTATGTAATTTGTGAAAAAACTGCGTAGAATCAATCGCGCCAAATTTCTAAAAAAAGCAAGCAGGCGCGATGATTGTGAAATGTGAAAGTGCCAAATGTCAACTGTTAAATATTATCAACCATCAAAGGTGCTAAGTACAAGTAGACT
>JAKTWX010000006.1:0-24686 GCA_030582275.1 Waltiozyma pijperi
AATATACCATACTCTAGGTCATCACCATTTCATGGATCAGCCTGACCTAGCTCAAAGAACTAACGGCAACCTCGAACAGCGATGGTTTTAAAGATGATCTTATAAAGAAACTCCCCCGTAGAGGTGAATCTTCAAGTTGTTCTACAAACAAAACAGGCTGATATTCAATCGATACAAGTAGAAATTGCTATATCGATCAGCCAGATCCTGTTTCAGTTTGCTGTTGAGTCTTTTAAAACTTTGTTTCTACTAGTGCTCGTGATGGCGGTTGCAGTGGCGGTTCTAATTATTTTTCAAGTTTTTTTCTCTTGTAGCCCGCAGCCCTCAGAAATTGAGCGCGAAAAATTTTATATGTCCGAATTTTTGTTTCTTTAGGGCTCAATTTGAACAGTTTAACGTTGAATAACATGATGAGTAAGGACTTTCGTCATGTAGAAAGCTAATCAGTCAATTCTTCAAAGTTGCAACTTTGGAAGGAGTCTACTTTTTACCGGACAGCCACCAAAACAAAGGAGTTATATCACTAGTTCTGTCCTCGTTTGGCTCACAGTGTATCTCAGATCATCACAAGAACTATTCCTCGTGGCCCAATGGCAAGGCGTCTGGCTACGATTGTGAGTTACTTCTGTAAATACCAGAAGATTCCAGGTTCGATCCCTGGCGGGGAAGTTCTTTTTTTTCTAAAATTAATTTTTGCGGAACATTTAAATTGCAGCTCTTTGCAAAATGTGCGTATTCATGTAAATAGCTAACTTATCATAATCAGCTAATTATACTAGTACTGTAAATATTGAGTTATAATTGTTTTTCCACCTGCTGCTCATGGCGCTAGTTATGCATTGAAGAAGTACTTTAGCACGACGACGTGATCGATCATCTTAATTTATATATATAAATATTATATATATTTAATTGAATTGTGCAATACAATAATAGATATAGAGATCCTAAGGAGCAGAAATATTAATTAATTATTTATTCAAATTATTTTTATAAATATATAGATAATTTAATAACGTTCAATACGTAATAATTTGCACGATTGTAATATTCATGTTAAAATTAAAAATAATATTTATTATTTGATATTTATAAGTATTAATTTTTAATTAATATATATATTTTACTTGTTATAAAGTAATTGGTTCCACTAATATATTAGTTTTAGTATAGAATTTTACAGAAATTCATGATGATAAACACATACCGCGGCAGGCCGAAGCGTGAAATGTGACTTAATATATACTCAAACAAACAAAGACCTGTGCTCATCTTGAAATATTTCCCCACAGTAAATTAAAGTGGTTTTAGGATGAGAAGTTTTGAAATAGAAGTTCATAAGAGCGAAAATTGCGAATTTCCCTGAAGGAGGAAAATTGCGTAATCTTTGATAGACGAAAATTGCGGAAGGTCAGGGAAAGCGAAAATTGCAGGACTTTTGGAAAGCAAAAATTGCGAGACCGAATTACGAAATTATAATGGTGCAAAAATTGCGAAGCATAAGTGCAATAGAAATTGCGCAACTCTTGAATTAAGGATCGAAAGATCTTATTATCATGACATAGTGGTATGATTGGTCTACACGATCTAATATTCGGTAGTACTAAGTAGTACATACAGCATAAGCTCTAGAATTCGAACGATCTCTGAAAACACGCACAGTCTGCACATTCAGACCTTGTTCCTTCTTCTAATAAAGGTCCATAATCAGTCCAGATGGTTATGTCACCATTCTAACAAAAATGAGTGGATCTGTAATACTGATTAGGGAAAGCTCAGAATAATTAAAATAAAATTCTGTAAACGGTTGTTAACGCGTGAAGATGATTTTTGGTGTGTTCAAGGTGATCAACTTGTCGCTGTATGGATTGGTGTGGTTCCTAGCTGAGTGATGAAGCCTGTGAAATATCTAAGTTAGTAAAATAAGAAGTTCTGACTCCAGATCTACCAAAGTTGGTTGAAAAATTCACAACTATGAGCAAATTTGATCGGAAGCTTGCGTAGGAAATTTCTGCAATAACAAAAGGTCCCTTGGCCCAGTTGGTTAAGGCGTCGTGCTAATATTAATTGTTAACGCGAAGATCAGCAGTTCGATCCTGCTAGGGACCATTTCTTTTTTGCCATGCTCAATTGTGACATCGGTTGAGGTTAGGATCTTCAGGGGAGTGAATTAACCTTAACGATATCTTATGCTGTAACTTTTTGAAACCAAAATCCACATATTGGTACAGTGATACCCAAAGTTATTGATGCTAAAGTCAGTGTGATGGGCATTATGTCGTTGCATAATTTGAAAGCTGCTTTTGATGATTTAATGTATTATGTGTATATTATATGTACATGTTTATAAGTTTCTATGTTCAATCAATGTTCTTAATAAAGTACTCCTTCAAGTTCTTATCAGAGACAGCGCTTGGGGAGCTAACCACTAAATCACTCCCATTACTAGTCTTTGGAAAAGCAATGACATCTCTGATAGTATTTGAGTTAATCAGAATGGTCATCAATCTATCAAACCCAATAGCGAAACCAGCATGAGGAGGACACCCCAATTCTAAAGCTTTCAACAAATGGCCAAACAACTCGTCGTGATTCTTAATCTGCAGAACCTCACTCAAGACATACTTCTGAATCTCTGCGTCATGAATTCTACGAGACCCACCACCAATCTCCATACCGTTAATAACCAAGTCGTAATGGTCACCCTTGACACTCAAAGGGTTTTGGAAAAGCTGGTCGTAGTCTTCCAATTGAACCATCGTGAATGGATGATGTGTGGCTTCAAACTTCTTGTAGTCATAAATCGGATACCCGGAGTTGCCTTCTATTTCAACTGGGTTGAACAATGGGAAGTTCTCAACCCACAGAGCAACATTCTCATGCTCAGAGCAGCGTCTCCATCTATCTGGGTATTCTTCGATGGCAAGTTGTCTGCATCTGCCCAGAGGTGTTGGGTTTTCATATGACGTTTCTGCCCTGTCAGAGTAAACCAACACGTCACCGATTTGTAAGTTTAGCTTCTCATGCAATTGTGCAGTGTTCTTCAATTGGAATTTAGATGAAATTTGTTCGGTCCAGGACTTCTGAAGATCTGGTGTTGAAATCTCCAAGAAGTAAGGTTTTCTCTTGGAGTATTGGGTCATATTAGCAATGTTTTGTGGAATATGTTGATTGCTTTCATCAAGGACACCTCTTAAGACCAATGCTTCAAAAACAGGAAATTCTGGATTCTCTGGAATCTCACAAAACCCAGTCAGGTTCACAATCTCCAAAGTTGATCTCAAATCCGGCTTATCGATACCGTACTTAGCGATGACTTCATCATAATTGAGATGGATCAAGTCCCCACCTTTTCTAACTGAGCCGTCCTCGTTTAAAGTCAGCAGCTCGTTTTTGCCGATATCTCTGAAGATCTTCTGAACGGTGGACTCTATGACATCTTGCACATCACGAGCATTAGCGAAGGACATCTCCAAATCGACTTGAGTGAATTCAGGCTGTCTGTCACTTCTCAAATCCTCATCTCTGAAACATCTGGCGATCTGGAAATAGTTCTTAACACCACTAGCCATGAGCAACTGCTTGTATTGCTGTGGTGATTGAGGCAGGGCGTAGAATAGGTTGCTCTTTCTTGTTGGCACGAGGAATTCTCTGGCACCTTCTGGCGTTGATTTGAACAGCAACGGCGTTTCGATCTCCATGAATTTCAATTCATTAATCAAATAGTTTCTGATCAAGTTGGAGGCATCTGATCTGGTCTTCAGGGCGTTCTGGAAATATGGCAGTCTCAGTTGTAAGTATCTGTATTGTTGAGGGAATTCATTGGGCAAAGTCTTCAAAGCTTCCAGTTGAGAGGTTAACACATCACTGCTGTTTAAAGTGTTGAACTCTTGAATGTCCAAGTCCCACCTCACTTCTTCTCCTTCCTCTGAAATTTGATCAGCTTTAGCGAATCTCTTAGTGATCTTACCAGTGATGCTAATACAGTCTTCGATTTGAGATTTTTGAATCTTTGAAACGATTTCAGGATCTTTAGAGATAATCTGTGTGAAATTCCCTTCAAAGTCTCTTAAAGTGGCAAAGGCTATCTTTTTCCCCAACTTCTTTGGCTTCTTATCTATCCAGCCCTGTAGCGTGACCGTTTGATCCCAGTGTGAGTGAATGTCTTTGTTGATGGAGTTGATAGTGTTTGTGTATTTTGGGAATTGAAACTTTGTGAAGACTTCTTCCTTTGTTGGTAATCTTGGTAAAGAGGCCCTTGATGTGGCGTGAAGAGTTCTGACAAGAGGAGACCTTGTGCTTCTCAGTAGTCTCAACATGATGTGTAGTATTAGAGAGTGTTTCTAAAGATCTCTAACTGACAGATCAATGATCATGAGTTCATAAAGTTTCACTATATTTTGGGAGATCCATCGGCCGTTCGCTTTTTCATGCGTTTAAGCTGGAGCCGGCTGAAAAATCATAATGAAATAAAATAAAACAATACAGACTTCTGCCAGGATCGAACTCGGGGATTTTTTTACAAAGAACGCGAAAAATTACCCCTTTTGTTGAAATAGCACTAGCTGACACCTAGACTTTTTCTTTTTGAATAAGCTTAACTATCAGATTTAAAAGGACATGTTTATATAACTTATATCAGAGTTTACACAAGATGTCAATAATCCCCGAATAAGAGATACTGATCGAACCGATGATCCAAAAAATCGTCATAACAGTGTAAAAGAATTGTAAGACAAACAATTGACCTTTAGTGTATTGATCTTTCTTTTCACAGTCAGACTTGATATCTTCCATGAATGGATCCTCATCGTGGAATATTGGACTGAGGCAATAACGGTAGTGATACTCCGACTGAGATTGCTTTGCAGCACTGTCTTGGAAAATATGAGGCTGGTCATAACGTTCTTTGAAAGTTGAAGATTTATGACGGATGATCGATTGGATAAAGTAAGAATGTTGGAATTGAACTGGGAATTGGTTTCCATTTAACGGCTTAATCAGTTGCAATTTAAAGTAGTAGAACCATGTCTTGACGTCGTGAATTTCTTGAGATTTACATCTTAAACTGTCAAAGATCAATTCGTTGGGATTGGTTTCGGTTCTTGTGGCGCTATTGGAGTAATTTTCAATAGTGAACAAAGCGGCATGAGTGGCAGCTGGTAGTGTTGGTAAGTAATCCTGCTAGTTTAGAAGTCAGACCTTTGATGTTACAATAAGGAACAACTTCATTAGAGAAAGAAATATCACCTCTTTAGTCATAAATCTCATAGCATAAAGCAATAACTTGAACTTCGATGCTGACATCAAAAGTCAAAACTAGACAAACAAAGCAATGAATCATGGAACATTTAACCTCACTTGGCATATCTTCTTCTCTTTGGATGGTATGTCTCAAATAATATATGAATTCCAATGGTGAGACTTTCTCATCCGCACCATAAGCCACTGCATGCTTGAGGTCGTTGATAATGAAAGCTGTGAGGATTCTAAGCATTTGAATTCGACGTTTAGTCAAACCATGGTCGATACCTTTGTAGAATTTCAATAAGGAGTTCCAGTCTTTATCGTACTGAGCCTGAGAAGAGTAGAGCTCTTCAAAGTATATAGTTGACATAATGTGTTCTTCCATTGCGTGAAGATATTTCTCTCTTGTGTTTTATTTAAGAGATCTGATCGAGTTTAGTTCTTCAAGAAGCGCTCTGAGGTATGTGCTTCCCTCCTGATGAATTTCAGCGGGGTATGCATCATTAGACGAGTCAGGACTAGAATCAGAGCATCTCTTACCCTTTGAGTTTTGTTCGTTCTTCTTATTGTTGCGTCTTTTTATTTGTATATTTGACGGAGTGAGGTAAATCCTCTAAGATGGCTATGTAGTAAGGCAAGTTTTAAGAGAAAATTCTGTGCTTTTTATACCTTTCTTAAGGCAGAGAAATGCTTCAGTATTTGGAATTACTAGAAAGCTCTCAAGGTGCTGATTGGGTAGAGATTTCATTTATAAAGAGAGAAACCGCTCTCATATAAGACTGCGAGTTGTCTTTAAATCCAAGCTGCCAATACACACAGCGGCTAAATTAGGGCTCTGGATGTTCGGATGTTTTAGACAGGGTCCTGTCTGGAAGCGGAGAATTGCGGGGATCACAGAAAATATTGTACTAGCTGCCCCTTAATTATGAACATTCAAGAGAAGTAAAATATCACATAGCTAGAGTGACATATTTTCAATTTCTATCACCGATAATTCTTCTTTTCTTTGGGTTATCTTTCAAATTATTTTTATACTATTCCAGGAAAAAATAGTTGGCAGCCGTGAAGGAAACCGCAATTAATGACCTATGGTTTTGAGCCTGTTTCTTCCGGTTTAGGACAATGGTATTACTATAACGGTAGTTAAATGAAATTGGATAGACATGAAGCAAGACGAAGAAGAAGACAACAAGGTGGCAGACCGTGGATTTTTTCAAGTAACCACTAGGGAATCTTCTTATACTCAACAGGTAAACCGTTGAAGGTGCCAATATGCCAGATCCTCAGTTGATCTCTCTTTTAGAAAATTTTCGTCATCAACAACTACTACAGTAGTAAGCTATACACATTAAGGAGAACTAAATTCTAATTCTGAGGTCCTCAAAGAACAACAACCACTCACGAAGAGAGGAGAGAACGCTCAATTAAAGTTTTTTTTCACGGCCAGGCCCGAATTTAGACCAACGTCTGCGGCGCACAGTCTGACACATTTTTTTTTGCCGCCGTTTGCCGCACGATCGCTTTTCTTTTTCACTGGATCAAAGGGAGAAAAAGTAAAAGGACAAACGGAGTATAAAACAACTGCGCTGCCCTGCAATTAATATGCGATCAGAAAAAAACCCAAAACACTTGTTAGTAGTTACGCCACCTATTGCTAAACAACAAAAGACTCTTCAAAGAGCTCTATCTCTACCTTGAAGCCAACCATCATCCATGCTATCCACCAAGGCCAAAACACAGGCTGCTCATTTTAATCCACAATCCGTCCTCAAATCCATCGTTTCCACTTTTCTACCAGGGTCTTCCAGCGCGGCTAATTCCATCCCTTTAACAACCACAAAATCATCTCCACCAGATGCGATCAAGATATCTTCCATTCTCAACACTGGTAACATTTGCTCCAATAACAAGAGATACTTAGACACACCAGACCACTATCGCTTCCATTCTTCATATGCTAGTTACTGCCATCATGGTATGACTCCATCTCCTATCATTACATCTTTGCTGGATATGACAGATAACAACTCTGGATTATCACTTCTACCCAGAAGAAGACTATACGGTAACCCCTTTGAGACTTTGAGTATCAAATCGGGTGATGATGCTATTATTGTCAGTCCCAATTTGATCGGTGTTGCTGACGGTGTCAGTGGATACAGCGGTGAACATGCTGATTCAGGATTATTCGCTAGATCGATCTTGGAGAACATCAGTCGTTACTTCACAGAGTTGAGCTTGAAACATAGCAGTGATCTGAGTGGGTTGACTAACTATGAGATCTTGAGAGATTTGGATTTGTCATTCCAGGATTCTTTGAAAGTTATGGAGTTTGAACAGTTAAGAGGGTCTTCCACTTTATTAGTTGGTATGATCATTGATACCACTTTGAAAGTTTTGAGTTTGGGTGATTCAAAGATCTTTGTTATAAGAGACGGAGAAATTATCTTCACCAACAAGGAACAATACATCAGTCCTCTTTGTCCACAACAAGTTGGTACCAATTTCCCAGAGAAGAAGCCTTCAGAAGTAGCTGAGATTTCCAACATCCAATTACAGAACGACGATTTGATTGTGGTGTCATCAGATGGTTTAACTGATAACTTGTACCCAGATGAGATCCTGCAATTCATCAACGGAAGGCTCAACGCTGATAATACCAACTTGCAAGAAGTCACTAATGCCTTGTTGAAAGAAACTAAGTCCATTGCCTACGACAGTTACTGTGTTTGTCCATACGTTGAAAAGGTCAACGAGTTGAACAATCAGTTCATCCAGGGAGGTAAGTTGGATGATATTTCTATCTGTATCTCCAAGGTTTCTTTCAATGAGTCAACTTACGTCAAGTGAGAGGGAGTTTTTTTGTTTGTTACATTGATTTTTGATTTATTCAAGTTCAAAATGGTTATCTACTTAAGACCATCATCATCATCACGAGGAGATTCAACTCCTGATTAAGTGCTAATTTACTCGGTTATGGGTCTTGTACCATACTATTATTTATTTTCACACATTTGCAGCATACATTGGGTTATTTCATAGGGTTAAAAAGGGTTTGCATGGTCCAATTATATAAGGGCTGATAAGGTTTAATTAATTAATAAAAGGAATTGTAATATATAGTTACTACTGACTAACAGCTAGTGATGGTAGACTGGAAGCCGTGGTCATGTGACCCAGGTCCCAACGTCGTTCAAGATACTTAATATGCAATTCGATTAAGTTTGAGGAAAGTATGAACTAATACCGCTTCCCACTTGTCACATGTACAGAGTGAGTATCTAGATCAACATAGAACAAAAATCACATAGTTGAGTTCCAAAGTTAGCTGCTACAATTCAGCTACGAGCCGTGACGTATTTCTAGAACCGCGAAGGATTGGCAGATTGTCGGTAAGGGCAACATCTCATTATGTAATGATGCTGCCTTTGACGCCAAATTAGATATGCATGAAATGGCGAATGAAAAGAAACTCCTGTTATTCGAGATTCAGTTCAACGGGATGTTCAGGGTATAAATGGTGATCAATTTCCTCTGTGTTGGGTTGTATCAGTTGACTGTTTGACTACAATGTAACAGCGTTCTGCTTCAAATAGTCATGTCCACTATCCACGATGTTTGCCACAAAAATTCTTAGACAACAAGTTGGTGCTTTTTCCAAACTACCACATGCCAATGAGGTTAAGATGGCGTATGATCTCCATCAACCTTCTGTCTCTTTACAAACCAACATCAACAATGAAAACCACAAGGGTGAGCCTATTCTTTTCATCCATGGGATCTTTGGGAACAAGAAATCATATGCCCAGGATTGTAAATTGATCGCTGATGCCACACATACTCCAGTGTACACCTTGGATCTCAGAAACCACGGTGAGACTTCTCATGCTGCTCCTTTCAATTATGACGTGTTGACTGCGGACATCAAAGCCTTCTGTGATGAACACTCCTTTGATAAAGTCAAGTTGGTTGGGTACTCGCTAGGCGCCAAGGCTTCCATGCTCACTGCGTTGAAGTATCCTGACTTGGTGAGGTCTGCTGTTTTCATTGATAACGCTCCTATCAACCAGCCACACTTGAAAGGGTTCATGAAGTCGTATATCAAGTCCATGAAGTACATTTTGGACGAATCAAGGATCCACAAGAACGACAAGCAATGGAAGGAGAAGGCCAACGACGATATGAAGAAGTTCCTACCTAACGGGAACTTGAGGAAAAACTTGCTGGTGAACCTCGTGAACAAACCACCAAAGAACTCTGAAGAATCAACCGTCAACTTTGACACAGATTACATTCAATTCCTCAACCCAATCCATGAAATGGAGCATATGATCATTGAAGAAGTTGCCACATGGCCAGACACCAAAGGCTTGAAATACGAAGGTGAGACCCATTTCATTAGAGGTTTGAAATCTCCATTCATCACCAAACAAGGTGTAGCTGCAATCATGGATCATTTCCCAAATGCCGATATCACGGATTTGAATTCGAATCATGATATCTTGGATGATAGACCTGGTGAATACGTCCGCATCATTTGTGATTTCTTCAATTTACATAGATATCAAAACCCTCCAAAGGATGCTAACATTGTTAATTATTCTGGTTATGGTTTCCAACAACCTACCAATGGTTCCACTGTTGCTGCTAATTAATAGCTAGAGAGAGGGTTTAGGTTATTATATAACTTGATAGTGTTTTATATTATATTTTTTTCAGAATTATTTATTATCATGATTTCCTCTATTTCCAAATCACCTTAGAGATCTAGTAGACCAGAATTAGGCAGATGGACTGAGTTTTATTTAAATAACAGTACTTAAACGTGACTAAATGTTAGGGCTCAATGATTATGTCAGCAAAATCATCTGAAATTCTACCCGCCTGCGCCAGGTTCTCAGTTTTGAAAAAGTAGCAGGAATAGCCGCTTTCATAAATTTGAGAGGTCTTTAAGTGAGGCTAAACGATTGTTAAAGTACAAAGTTACCACCAGGAAACCAACCAATCCTTCTTGATCAACCATCATCATATACCTGGTGACTCTTGCAGGCTATTCTCTTCCATATATATATACCATAAATCCAGCCATGTCGAACCTTCTAGCGAACCTTAACGCCTTCAAAAACAAAGTGAAAGCTGCTCCAGTTCTTTCAGCACAACGTCGTGTTTCACCTGCCAATTCTACCTCCACATCTTCTTCATCTTCTTCTATATCTACTACAAATGGATCTTCTGTAACTCAGAAATCTTCAGCTTTCAAGCGTTCTGCCTTGGAATCAAACGATTACAGCGATGACGAATCGGCTCCAAAGGCAAAGAAACCTGCTTATGATACCACTGGTTCTCATCTTTCAACCAAATTACTCCTAGCAGTCGAATACATCAAGGGGAAATCCACCGCTATATCAGTTGATACTTTACTCTCATACCTATCCATTAACAATCCAGAACAACGTACCAAATTGCTTTCATTGGTGAAGAATTTGGATAAGATCAATTACAACGAAGAAGACCAAACGTTAGAATACGCCACTTTCAACAACATTAAGACCAAACAACAACTATTGGAATATTTGAGAATACCTGGTCCATTCAAAGGTACCTCTGTGAAAGAATTGAAAGACGGTTGGACCGAATGTCTGGACATTATCAAAGAATTGGAAGATGAAGGTAATATCTTGGTACTTAAGACTAAGAAAGATAATCAACCAAGACTGATTTGGGCTAATACAGCAGGGAAACTGGGATTAGTGGATGAAGAATTCGTCACTAGTTGGAAAAGTGTTAAATTACCAGAACGTGCCGAATTGCCTAATCTTTTGAAACAAAAGGGGTTGAAACCTGCAAGTGTTGATCCTGCTACTGTTAAGAATATATCTGATGCCGCTTCTCAAAAGAAGAGAAAAGCTAGAAAGGGTAAGATTACTAACACTCACATGACTGGTATCTTGAAGGATTATTCCAGTAGAGTTTGAGCTGCCCAACGTCTTTTACTACCCTTTAACTGAAAACTTTGAACTTTTTTTTTAAACTTTATTAGTAGTATAGTAGTGTACATGGGTTTTTTTTATATATATATAAATAAATGATTTCTAGAGAAATTTGAAAATGCTGTAATCCCAAAAGTGATATTCGATCTGTAAGAAAGAAACTTTTACATCTATTTCTTACTCTTCTTTTCCTTTTTGTCCTTTTTGTCTTTCTTTTCTTTTTTTTCCTTCTTCTCTGTACTTTGATCCACCTTAACCTTCTTCTTTGGCGGTTGTGAATCTTCCTCCAAATCACTAGTGACATCCAATTCTGTAGCGTAGTAACCAGTGGCGAAATGTTGTGGTTTCAAACCTTTGATAACTGGGACATCTTCTCTAGCCTTGAAGACGTTTTCGTGAACGATTTGTGGAATTTCAACTTTTTCTGAAACGTTGTAAAATCTGGAGATCTTCAAATCCTTCTTCATCTTCAAAGTCTCAGAACCATTCTTATCAGAGGCTAAGATCTTGTATTTGGAATCAGTGGATGGACCAGCTAAGTTTAAGTTTGTTGTTAAATCTTCAGAGATGACGAATTTCTTGTTATTGTTCTTGAAAGAGTGGGATGGTTCTAATGGGTTGAAAGAGATTGGTAATTTCTTCAACTCGTCAAATTTGAAACCCTTAGGGACTTTGATCAACCATATTTCTTTCTTATCACTGGCACCTGTAGATGTCAACTTCTTAAATTTTTTAACTTGGTGGTAGCCCTTTGGTGGAGCGTATTCGACAGATTCGTTTTCAGAGTCGGTGTCAGAGTCGATGAATTCTTCAGATAAATGAGACTTGGCCATGTTGTGATGCTGAGTTGAAAAGTTTACCAATGATCTTTGAATAGATACTTCAATTAATTGACCGCTTGCTTTGTTATATGGTTATTAGAATTTTTTAAATTTTAAGCTGCGCGATGAGGAAAATTTTAACTTCCGCATTCGGAAATAAAAGTGTAAGCGGCCAAGGCCAAACATAATTAGCCGCCGAAAGTATCCTCAAAACTATGATTGATATATTATTAAGTTAATTTACAAAGTATGTACTAGTCTAAACGGAGACGTCCTCTGTCTCTCTTATTTCTTAGAAGAGTTCTTCTTAGATTTGGAATCATCAAACTTACCGTTGATGGAATCTTGGACGGCGTAGTTCTTGATGGTGTTTCTGATGAACCAATCAGCGAATTTTCTAACGGTTTTGGTTTCCTTGACGTTGATCAAAGTCTTACCGTTGGCACCTTCGACTAATTCGATATCCAAGTCGTAGACGTTGGCGTATTCACCAGAGAGTAACTCGCCACTGACCCATTTCAATTGTCTGTTGTTTAACTTGTAAGTCAACAGAATAGAAGACAATTCGGATTCTTCCATGTCTAAGAACTTGGCCAATTTGGAGATATCAATGGAGGAGTACAAAGAGAGGTAGGACTTCAAAGTTGGCATGAAGACAATGCTCTTAACCTTCAACATGAAGATCTTCAAGTGTAAGTTCATGGTTTGGTTGGAGTTTTGGTGTAAAGAGGTGGAGACGAATCTTGGAGAACCATACTTGAACAATTCTTCGTAAACAGCTAGGGCTTCCTCTGGTTGGGATCTTTGGATCTTGATGTACTTGTCACCGAACTTTTCTTTGATGGCGTTTTGCAAAGTTTCATCTAATTTTTGTGGAGCTAAACCAATCAAGATGGTCAATAGAGCGTACATTTGTTCAGACTTCTTGGTGAAGACATCGTATTGGCCGGACTTGTTGATGTTCTTGGTACGAGAGACGTACAACAAAATGCTGGAGAAGATTCTGATGGCATCGGAGTAACGGTGTAACATTAAGTAACAGAAACCAACGTAGTAGTAGGTGCTGAAGTGACAACCAGGAACACGGCTGAAGAAGGTCTTTCTGTCCAAGTCGATGAACTCCATGGTCTTCAAAGCCAAGGTGAAGTCACCCGAGATGGTGTGGATTCTCAATAAACCAATGATGGAGTAGTAACCCAAGTTCTTGTATAGTGGCAAAGAACCATATTCACCAGCGATTTCAATTGGAGAAGAGTGGGTACCGTTCAACTTTTGATCCTTCAATTGCTCAACAATGCAGGATCTGCCAACTAGGGAGTATAGAGCGTTCAAGACGGAGTAGGAAGACCAAGTGTCTTCGTTTTCTTCGAGGTATTGCAAATCACGGGAGGATTCAGTGGTTTTAGCCTTCAAGAGTTTGGATCTGAAGTATGAGAATTGGTTGAATTGGTAGATGAATTCGTCAATGATGTCCCACAGCCACTTTTCAGGCAATTCGAAGGAAACTGGACCGTACTCACTGTTCAATAAGGTGTTGAATAAGTTACAGTAGTTGTTGTAGGAACCGGTTCTGTCTTCTAAAGATGGACTCAACTTAGCGTAGATGTGTCTATAGTAAACTTCAGAGTAGAAGATAAGGAAAGTTTGATCGTCATTGACTAATGGGGAGACTTGACGAACTGGATCTGGCCAAGCGGACTTTTGGAAGTAAGTTTCAGTGAGTTTGTTGAATTGAACTTCATAATGGTTGAATAAAGCATGGACATCGTTTTCAAGGAAGGCCTTGTAGAACGATTGGATGAACTTCTGAACTTGTTCTGGGATTTCTTCAGCCATTTCGGATAATGATGTGAATCGGTTAGAGAACAATAATAACTGGTCAATTCGATGAGATGATCAGAACTTATTTCTTTCATGCTTTGCCTAACTCGATTTTGTCCTTTTGCCGTTTGCAGTTCAACATAAACTTGAAAAAAAACTTAAACCCGAGGGTAACCAGTGATTAAGCTCGATCAAGATCACGTGAGAATGCAATGATGACCAGACACCGGAATTGTATGCACAACCTTCTAAATATAATACTATCTTCGCTTATGTCATAAATTAATCAGGTTATGAACCCGGGAGGTTTTGGTTGGTGCAAAGGTTCGGTAATATTTGTACACGCGAGCCCAGCGATGTAAACATGAACTTATCAGGATAACCCTCAAAAAGAACCAGAAATAAGTTTTACTCCGGATATTATTTAACTGACAATTGCAATCTTAACATACCACTGCATAAACTACTGTACTCCACTAGCTCAGAGAAGGCACCACAAACCAACTACAACACAGTTTGTTCCAAAAGGGGACACATAACCCATATCACTCAAGCATAACCCTTCAAAACATAATGGAGAGACCAAATCCTAATTTCCTGTATGATACCACACCAAACCTGGAGTATTCCAGTCCCAGATCATCAGCAACAGCGAACAACATGATACCAGCGCCAGTGACTCCTCCATCGGATAGACAGCGCTCAAGATTTGATCAATATCAAAATCAGCAACAGCAAGATTTCAGTCAAAGTCCTACGCCCATGATCAGTATCACTGAAGATAACCACGAGCACAGTCATGACACCAGGTCTTCGATCTCTGACATATTGCCATCTTCAGCTTCATCTACGAACAATGCTAGAAGATTAAGCATGGCTGGTGGTAGCACTCCAGGATCGAGCTCACAAAGAAACTCCTTCTATGGCGGCAATTTAGAAGCAGCTTTTGCCAATTTAAATATTCCTGGTGGGAACGTCCCAGGGAACAGAAACTCCATATCGGCATTGAAATACACTCCACAACCCTCAATGCCAGCAAGAGATCGCTCTCCTCCTCCTCCAGCAGCAGCATCACATCAACCAACAACGTCGACAGCATCTTCTTCAACCCTACAGTCTCAACCAATGTCTCAACAGCCTTCTTCCTCTTCGTCAAACAGAACAAGATCACCAGCCAGGAACCTGAACAGTATGATGAACAGAAACAGATCTCAATCACCACGTAAATTCTCTCCTTTCAATTTCAAATCGACAAATCTCTCGGACCCAGCATCCCATTCCTTGACGTTGAACCCACCAACCAACATGAACAGAGCCTCACATAGAAAAGGGCACAGATATAAGCATTCTTCTGTATCAATGAACATTATCCCAGAACCTAAGATCCGTGCTCCTTTGAAGGTCCATGCTTCTTACACGATTCCGAATTTAGGTGAGTTTATGTCTAGTTTGACTCCTGAACAGAAATGGAAGTTGATTTGGTCGTGTTTCCACCTATTCACTTCTTTGATCACGTTCCTTATAGGTTTCAGATATGGAGTTCATTCGTTCTCCACTTTGAGCCATTTGATTTTTTATGACTCTCTGTCTTGTATCATTGTCGTTTTGGTTAACGTGATGGCGAATTTTGACGTTTGGGGGAAATCTTCCATCAAATTCCCATTCGGGTTGGGGAGATTAGAAGTTCTCTTTGGGTTTGCTTTATCGATCAGTTTGATCTTTGTTGGGTGTGATCTACTGTCGCACTTCATGGAAGAGGTTATGGCTTCTGTGATTATCAGTTCAGCTACAACTGAAGAAGTCCACGATCACGATCATGGATCTGGACATACTCATCATGGCGGTGAAGTGGGGCAACATTTGAATATCTTTGCATATGAAATAGTGTTGGTTGTGAACATTGCTATCACTTTGATCTCCTCTCAGTTTGTGGTCAATTCCACTAAGAACACCACCGCTGCCACAGGTCAACACGATGGTATCACCCAGTCCAAGATAGTTTTAAAGAACTCGATCAACAACACTTCCATCATCAGCAACCCTTCACATCTAGTCACTTTGGTGTTTGCCACGTATCTAATGTTCCAACCGTTGATCCTTAACATTGGTGCGGACTTCTTCATCAATGAGATATTCACCTTGTTGATTGCTAGTTTCATCTGTTACATGGGCTGGAGAGTCGTCAAGTATCTCGGCTATGTGATCTTACTATCGTTCCCAGGCACAGGTACCATTGATACTGCCGCTGTCAACGAAGGCCCTCAAGCTGCCAATAGTGACAATCTTGCCGAACTGATCAAGACCAGGATCATGGAATTGGACGAGTTCAAATCCAACTGTACGATCACGAATTTGATTATCTCTAAAGTCCATATGAAGCTAATTATCGTCTTGATCAAGATCAAGATGTACGGTGGGTCTGATGATGAAGAAGTTAGTTTGAGATTGAGAATCCATGAGACTGTTTTGAAAAGCAGAGAGACCTTGTACTCCACTGGTGATAACTCTGCCACTGTTGAAAGTACGATTGATATAAATAGATTGTAATTTATATATTCAAATCATGCTTTATAAATTTCCCCTTTTTTTGCAAACTATGTAGGATTCTTTCTTTCAATGGACCCCTCAAACAGCTGTAAGCTCAAAGCAGTATCATTGATTTGTCCCACCGCATTGGAGTCTTCCAACATTTCAAAAGGTTTGACTGTTAGGTCAGAGAAGGACATTGCTGGTTTATTGCAGATGAAAAGATGAGACAAGGTGTTGGTCTGTTGAAGATTGTTTGGATGGCTGTGTTGAGTTGGATGGTTCTGATCAATGTCCATGGTGTTTTCATCAGAGAGGTTCTCGTCTTCAATAGATGTTTGCATCGAGGACAGATTGGTCAAACAAGGCGGCAGTTTGATACTGTTGGCGTTCCCCGCAGTAGATTGATTGACCAATGCGGACTTGATGGAGATAATCAAATCATAGAGCAGGTTCTTCAAAGGTAAGTTGCGTCTCATCAACTGACAGGAGAGCAGAGCCACCAAGTTGTTCAGAAAGCTTTCCTTGATGGAGTTTCTCTCAGAGATGACACCGATGAGGAACGATTTATGGATGATGACAATCTTAAGGAATAATCTGATTGATGCTTCAATGGACTCCTCGGGTGATGTCTGTTGTTGATTTGCTGTTTTCAATAAGCTGTCGATGGCATTGTCAAGAGAAAAGATCAATTCGTCAGAGAGCGGTATCACTCCTGGAAGTCCGTTTGATAATTTACCAAGGATTTCAGAAATGACGGTGATGCTGATGGATATTTGCTCGTCGAGAGCGATGTCGGTGACAGTCACAGAGTTTCTCAAGAACAAAGCCTCTAAGTAATGAATGAATTGCAACTTGACGTGATCCTGCGTCAACTCAAATAGAGAACCGAATAAGGAGTAATCAGTGTTGTTGGCCATGAAGTTTATCAACATTTGTTCGTAATTGAGTTGGTTCTGAGCGTTGAGATCAATGGAAAGTTTGAAAGAAAGCTGGAAGATTGGTAAGTTGAATCTGTTGAGATGTCTCAGGTTCGAAGATGGAGCATCTTCCATTGATCCACAGATGAACTCTCTCTCCAAAATCTCAATTGTGACAGAGATCAAATCTTTCCAGCTCGAAGCCGAGCTGTTTTCAGTCTTGCGTAAGAAGTTGAGAATAACATCGCGGTCATGAACCACGACATGTAAGAACAAACAGAGACATTGGCTTTTATACTGAACAGTGAGACGCTCTTCATCTTTCTCGACGACAGGATCCATAAGGTCCAACAACATATCATCACCAACCGTGGAAGGATTGTGCTGGGATTGCATCCCCTTATTGGTCTTTCTCGATTCGAAATAGATCTTCATCACAACGACAAGAACTTCTTCAAGGTGGCCCTGGATGAAATGATCTCTAACCAAATCCAACCTCAAGTCGTCACTGTGTGTTTTGAAAAGAAGTTCCATCACAAATTGTTGATAGGGAAGCGTAGCAATCGTCGAGGAGGTGTGGTTTGTGATCATGTTCATGAAGAAATCCAAGATCGTCTTAACAGGAAGCAAGCCAAGACGTATCAAATCATAAAGAGATCTTTGGGAGTTGAAAATCTCAGCAGAGTTGGAAACAGTGAACTTCTTCTTAATGAAAACGAAGAGAATCTTATTGAACTCCGACTCGTTGGATTTCTGTAGGATCTTCAACAGGTTCAAAGAAGATTTGATCTGGGTACTGGTACAGCCATTGACGTTGAAGACATTTCTAATAAGACCCTGGAAATTACCGTGGAACTTATGAGCATCGTGGAACTGTTCGTATGTCAAGCCATGTGAGCATTGCTGGAGCTCATACTTGATGGATTCTGGGTTCATGCCTGGTAGTTTCCGGTAGTCCAACTTAATCAACGCATCAAGCTCCTCAAAGAGCACCAGAGAGTCGGAATAACCAGTGTAGTTTCTTAGCGATCTCCAGAATTCTTTCAGATTGATGAAATCAGTAGAGATTGAAGATACAGACATGTTGTACAAGTTGACAAATTGACAAACAAACTTATCGAAATCAGCAATGTTCAACAGCCACACCTTATCATTGACCATCATTAGCTGGGAAACAAGGTTCAAATGAGGCAACTGGATGCTCTGTGTTTGTACGTTGGCTGCGAAAAAATATTGAACAAAAGAACACAAGCTCTTGTGGTCGTCCAATCTGAGGAAGTTCGAAATAACGTTCTCAAACTGTTCAAAGCTGATAAAATCCTGCGATTTGGCGGTATGTGATTTCAATTTCAAGAGATATTTCAACGATACCGTCAATTTAACACCAACCGATTCACCATCTTCCACTGGGAACCCCGTCCCATTGACAAATAACCTGCCAAAGGGATTCAAATCCAACAATTGCCAGACTCTCTTGACCTGTCCCTCCAGTTCTTGAAACATCAGTTCTCCATCACTAGATAGCTTCTTCAAAATCATGATAAGTTGGGTGTTGGAGCCAGTGCTAGAACCCGCTTCGAATCTCAAATTGCACAACACGGAAAGGTGGAAAGACTTCTCGTCACAATTATCGGTACGGTAGATCAGCCCTGAACCGATGATCTTTCTGATGTATGTTGTGGTTTTGAAAAGTTTGATGCTGGTGAACTCGTTGAGCATGTGGTATAATTGTGGCAAATTGATGTCGTTTGTTTGACGGTGAAGCGTGAAGACAATGTTCATGATCTCTGTCTCAATGTCCCTTGTTGAGACAGATACAGAGACCGTCGACTTGGCCCTTCTAAGAAGCTCTGCTGTAAGCTGGATACGGTATGTCTCGGTTCTGTACTTGGAGATTGTCCATTGAACAAGACTGCATAGATTGAATTTCCATTGGTCTGATGAGCTGGAGTCCAACTCATTATCTGGGAATATCAAATCTAAGATACCCGCAAGGTCCACCTCTTGAAATCTCTCACTCTGCCCAATGGAATCAAGTCTGGTTATGAGATCGTTCGTGGTGGAGTTGTCGTCTGTGTTGATGGAGTAGTTGATCATTAGAGAGTCGTTTCTGTAACTGATCAGTTCAAACTTCTTCAGAGTCACGGGATCCTGCAAGTTGAGAATGCTGTTCTTCAAAGTGCTCTTCAGTAGGTTCCAGTTGGCTGGAATGATGAAATTATCCACCGATTGTTCAAATGATTGGAGGATAAGTTGTTTGAAATTGTTCAAAAGTTTCACTCTGATCTGTTCACTCAATTTCAAATCGTTGATCACCAAATTGGAGTCTTTCAAATCAAGTAAATTCTTCAGATTGGCCACCTTATGATGTTTCAATAGCAAAGCTTCTGTGAACTCCTTAATAAGATAGTCTGTTTTGAGAATCTCACTCCAAAAGATCTTGATAGTGCTTAGAAGGAGAGGGATTTCAAAATTCTGACAACTCCTGAAGAATTTGAGTAGCCAATTCTTGAGGATGTCCTGCTCAATCAACTTCTCAACGTACAAGTTGGACAAGAACCGTAGGAAGTAACGAATCTTAAACCTCCAAGATTCCTTAGCCTTAACGAAACTTTCAAACTTCAAATAGTCCAAACTCAACTTCTCAAGATACTCAACCACTTGATTCGTCCATTCAGAGAGCCAATTGAACTCCACAGATGCATTCCCGCTGCTACTACTACCATGCACAGAGTTCATTGACCCCTTTCTTCTCAATGTCTTCAATTCATTAGCACTGACACATCTCACCAACCAGATGGCTCTGTTAATCGGCACATTCTTCAGTATGCAGTGCTCTATGAGATTCTTGTTCCTTATACCATGAGGAATGGTCCGTGATAGTTTTCGTAGTGGGATATTCTCATTGGCCAACTCTTTCAACCAAGATTCTCTTTTCTGATCAGTTAAAGTGACTCTTGAAGGCGTCTTAAACGATGAAGGAGGGATGAGGTTATTATTGGACCTCACGTTTATCACTTTAAGGAAATTGGAAGACAAATCTGGCAAGGCATTTCTGGATTGAAGAAGATTATGCATGATATTTCTAGCCGATACAAATTCATTGGTAACAAAAGGTGCCTCTGAATAACCTTGTTGAAGATATGTTATAGCTAAGGCCTCATCACGTGGTGTGGCCTTCCATGGTTGGAAATCTGGATACTTTTGCAGTTGAAGTTGTTGGTTGGGAGTTGGGTTACTGACTGGTGTTGGATCTAATGGGAAGACTCCAGCTGGATGTGTAAGATGGTATCTGTTATTGATTAGTTCTTCACGATATGCTGATGCTGATAATGAACCACCGTTTCTTCCTGAAGCAGATGTAGTGGTCGCTGTGAGTGTGGATGGGCTGTTTGATCTCAGATTGTTGACACCATTGGGTGTCCTCTGACTTGCTGGATACATTATTTGACCCCCTCTGTTAAAGAAGTTTATGATTTGTTGATTTAATTGTTTGATTAGGGTAACAAAAGGTGTTGAAAATTATGTGGTAACTTACCTGACTGGCTACAGGCCAATTAACTTTTGAGAACTGTGTCTTCCGCTAGCCGCTGAATCAAACTGGAGTTGTACCGCAAAGCGCGAAATAGGAAATCTGTCACAAGATAACGGGCAACTTCTCTGGTCTTCATCACGTGACCGTACACTGAATTTTACTACACGGCCTAACGTCGTACATTAACATATTTTACACTATTTTTCAACCCAGATTTCCCTGAAAGTTCATTGTAGAGTCTCCTGACTAGTTAGCTTACTGATATGGAGGTAGACATCAGTACCATATCCTTCCATAGAGATCAGCTTCAAATCCCCACCAAAGTATCTAGCATAGAGCCTACTTAGAGCCAACCCATAGCCAAACCCAGCCATTGGTGCCTTGAAATCAGTCTGGTTATAACTGGCGTCTAAATCTGGTGTTTCCTCCATTGTTGTGTAAAGATAAGTCCACACTAATGGAACAGAACTTCTCTTTATACCACCACCTTCGTCACTAATCTTAATTGTGATATCTTCGTCACCATCAGAGACAATTATCTTTATAGGAGGGAAGTTCAAGTTGGTGATATCACCATCACACTTCTTTAAAGACGTTTCCACGGTAGCTCTAAGAGAGTTCTTCAAAACTTCAAACAACATGTGCATCAAATGACCAGGAACGTACATGAAATTCAAATCATCAGGACAATAGATCTCAACTTTAGGAGCCTCGAAGAGACCATAGTATTCCTCACAGATATATCTTGCGTTATCAATGGCGTCAAGAGCAACGTCTTTCAAGTTGGTTTTAGTACAGATCACACCAACATAGTTCTGCCTTGACCTTTCTTCATTGATTGAGATATGCTGCCCAATCAACATGCGAATTCCAATTCGTGACATGTAGAATCTATCCAAGAAAGACTGAATGGAATGATCAATGATCTGATTCTGCTTTGAGGCATTCTTCCATTCAATGACACCCTGAGCAACTGTGGCGACTGTTGGATCATGTCTTTTCTTTATGATTTTAAGCTGTTCTGTGAGATTTTTATTGTAATATGTAATGTCTTGTAGCTGCGTGTTGGTAGAGCTTGAAATATCAGTGAGTTCTTGAAAGGACTGAGTGTACCATTGTTTCACCTTGTTGATAGAGGGCATCTCATTCAAACCGTTTGGTAAAGTGTCTAGTTCTTCAATCCTATGAGCCAAACGAACGGGAAGCTCATTAACAAGGAACTTATTGGCTTGGTATAACGTTTCCTGGGAAGGATGCTGGCCAATCTGACACATTTCTCGTAGAGAGATCCCAGTGGGTTGAACCTTGGCACATCTGGAAATCTGCTGAAGAAGAGCTGATGATGGCATAGCTGAAGAACTTTGGGTACTTGAAGGGTGTGTGTCTGTGTGTGTGTGTTTTTCAAAACGTAAAGAGGTGGTCAAAGTAAATCAGAGTATCCTCTTTCAGGTTAGCTAATGAGTTATAGTGGTTCAAGATTCAAATAACAACTCAGAAGATCAAATATGATACAACTAACTCGCCTTCTAAAGAGATTTTCTTCTGAATTTCCATGTAAATTTATAGCTTGAGGATTAATGGAACACGATGCGCGCACAAAGTTGGCCGCCGCGAGGGACGCAGAAAAATCCGGGGAAAATAACAGCCGAGGGAGCCCGGGGAAACGGGGTTTATGATCTTGTAAAGCCCGGTCATGTGACTCAACAGCTACTACTAACGTTCCAACACATAAATCTATACTAGTATTTATTAAATTAATATAATATTGAACAATAAACTATAATATCAAGCCCAGTAAACATAAAACCAAAAACAAAACTCAACACCCAAATCAAAAGAACCACCGGAAATGAAGACATTCAATCTTCACCTTCATCATCAGAGTTAGGTGGCTTTGGAGTACCCTTAGGACTACTCAACCACTCGATGTATCTGAGACGACGACGTTCTTCTTGGAGCTTCTTTTCGTTTCTGGTCATCTTCTTCTTCTTGACTCTGATCTTGATGTTGGCAGGAGAGTCATCGTCTTGGGAGGTCTTAGCCGCTGGAGCAGGAGCAGGAGCTGGAGTACCCTCTTTAGAACCAGAGGCATCGTCTTCGAAACGAGTGTTATCGACAACAGCGTGGCCCTTGGAGACCATGGTACCGTTCTCAACGACCCATTGTTCTGGACACAGAGCACCGACGAATTCATTGTTGTGCGAAATCATAACAACACCACCAGTCCAGTCTCTAATGGCGACAGCCAAACCACCCAAGGAGTCTCTATCCAAATAATTGGTAGGTTCATCCAAGACCAACAAATGTGGGTTGTTCCACATGGCACCGGCAATGACAACCTTGACTAATTGACCACCAGAAAGGGAGCCCATTGGGGTGTGGTCAGCAATGTCACCGTCCAAACCGACATCTTCAAAGTGCTTTCTGATAACCTTTGGCACCAATTCACGGTAACCCAAACCTTCTCTGGAAGCTTCGTGGTCATCGAATTTTTGAATGATCTTGTCGAAACCGTATTGTAGCAAAAGTTCCTTTGGAACCCAAGAGTTGTACTTTGGCAACCAGTTCTTCCACTTAACTTCGTACTGGAAGGACTTCTTCAACTTTTGTCTACCAACGATGACTTCCAATTGTCTTGGACCTCTACCGTCAGCAATGTCGATTTCTTGAGCCATGATGGCCTTTTCTTCATCGGAAACCTTTCTGGATTCCTTCAAGAGAACTTCACGGTCATCACCGAATTGGTATCTCCATTGTAAATATTGGTTGGCGGTCTTTTCCTTGTGCATCTCGACGTGTTGTAAGGCGTGTTGGGCAATGTAACCAATACGTAAGTTTGGATGCTTTTCAACCTTACCTTCTTGAGGAACGGTCTCACCAGTCAACAACTTGATCAAAGTGGACTTACCAGCACCATTTGGACCCAAGACAGCAACTCTGGAACTTAAGGACAAAGAACAGGAAATGTTGGACAAGGAAGGCTTGGTGGCACCTGGGTAGGAGAATGTGACGTTGGTCAATCTGGCAACAGATCTGGTGTTGGACTTGACACCGGTCAAGATCCCTGGAGGAGGGAAGGCCATCTTGACGTTGGAGTCGGTCAAAGTGTAGTAAGACTTACCTTCTGGCTTGGCCTTGACGAATTCAGACAAGTTACCCTTGTAGTAGGCCAACTTCTTGTTTTCGTAGTGGATGATGTCGGTACAGACAGTGTCAAGGAACCCGGAGTCGTGCGAAACGATCAAAGAGGTGATTTCTTCGTGAGCGACCAAGTAGTCTTGCAACCAAGCAACGTTGGCGACATCCAAGTGATTGGTAGGTTCATCCAACAACAAGACGTCGGCCTTCATCAACATGGCTCTGGCCAACTCCAACTTCATCTTCCAACCACCAGACAAAGAACCAACGTGTTGGTCTCTTCTTTCTTGGTTGAAACCAACTTCAGCTAGGGCATCGGCGATTTCTTCCTTGGAGGTACCTTCCAATTCAGGATCAGAGGCAATGAATTCAACCAAGTTCATGTCGGCTTCAGAACCTTGTAACTTATGCTCGACGAAACAGGTTCTTAACTCAGACTTGTCTGGGAAACCTTCCAATTGACCGTTGGCAATGGCTCTCATCAAAGTGGACTTACCAGCACCGTTACGACCACACAAACCGTATCTGTGACCCTATGCGGACTGTATGGGAGCAATCTCGTGTGGACTGCTGTGCTGACCTGCCCTTAGACGACTTCAACAGGTCCTCGTGGCCGTCCGACTCACGATTAACAATCAACTTAGAACTGGTACGGACAAGGGGAATCTGACTGTCTAATTAAAACATA
>JAKTWX010000006.1:24706-104587 GCA_030582275.1 Waltiozyma pijperi
TTGGTCAATCTGGCAACAGATCTGGTGTTGGACTTGACACCGGTCAAGATCCCTGGAGGAGGGAAGGCCATCTTGACGTTGGAGTCGGTCAAAGTGTAGTAAGACTTACCTTCTGGCTTGGCCTTGACGAATTCAGACAAGTTACCCTTGTAGTAGGCCAACTTCTTGTTTTCGTAGTGGATGATGTCGGTACAGACAGTGTCAAGGAACCCGGAGTCGTGCGAAACGATCAAAGAGGTGATTTCTTCGTGAGCAACCAAGTAGTCTTGCAACCAAGCAACGTTGGCGACATCCAAGTGATTGGTAGGTTCATCCAACAACAAGACGTCAGCCTTCATCAACATGGCTCTGGCCAACTCCAACTTCATCTTCCAACCACCAGACAAAGAACCAACGTGTTGGTCTCTTCTTTCTTGGTTGAAACCAACTTCAGCTAAGGCATCGGCGATTTCTTCCTTGGAGGTACCTTCCAATTCAGGATCAGAGGCAATGAATTCAACCAAGTTCATGTCGGCTTCAGAACCTTGTAACTTATGCTCGACGAAACAGGTTCTTAACTCAGACTTGTCTGGGAAACCTTCCAATTGACCGTTGGCAATGGCTCTCATCAAAGTGGACTTACCAGCACCGTTACGACCACACAAACCGTATCTGTGACCCTTCAATAGTCTCAAGTTGGTCTTGTTCAACAACATACGACCACCGTAAGCCAAGGAGAAGTCGGAGTTGACAATAACGACACCTTCGTCAGAGTTGTCTTCGACAGCATCTGGAGTGAATAAGGTTCTTAGCTTGGTGACAACTTCTTCGGCGTAAGCATTGGCTTCTTCCTCAGAGGAGATGAATTGTGGTAAGGCTAATTGCAAGTATTCTCTCAATCTCTTCCAGTCATTGACGTTGGCATCGGCGACTAAGACCTTGGTCAAGTAAGCGAGCATAGTTTCGTCGTTGATCTTGGAAGCATCCAAGTATTCCTTACCTTGTTCTAAGGTCAATCTACCAGCGAACTTACCGTTGTCCAAGGAGTCGTCTTGTAACACCTTGTAAGCCTTTTCAGCCAATTCTCTAACTTCTGGTAAAGCAGCAGTGTCCAAGACTCTCTTGACACCTGGCATCAATTGAGGAATGTAGGTTTCAATTTCAATGGCGTTGTTAACTAATCTGGTCAAGTTCTCAACCACAATAACAGTTTGACGTAATTGTTCTTGAGAAGAAGAGGACAAGTTCAAAGATCTGACCAAGATTGGAACCAATAAAGACAAGGCAGGTTCAGTGACTTCAGCGACGAAAGTGACAGAGGACAAGGACTTGATACAGTCTGGAACCTTGTTTGGATCAGCCAAAGTGGAAACGATCAAATCGTAACGTGGTTGTAAATCCAAGTTATCCAAAACCTTAACGAAGGCAGACATGGTCTTTAAACCAGCCTTGGCCAATTCCGGCTTGAAATCAACAGTCATATCAGTCAAGATAGGAACTGCTTCCTTGAATCTCAACTCCATCAAATCGCTTGGAGATTCTTCAATGATCTTGTCGACAACCTTCAAGGCAGCAACCTTGGATTGCCACTTAGCAGAGGACTTCAAGTATGCCAATAGCTCAACCAAAAGAACAGAGGACAAAGCTTCGACTGGGAGAGCACCATAGATGGCGTCGACAGCGGCTTGAGCAGATCTCTTGACGTTGTTTTCCTTGTCGGTGAAGGCGTCTAGGGCAATGGACAAGAAAGGTAAGAAGTAAGCCTCTTTTGGACACTGGCCGGCAAACTTTCTAACGATGGAAGAGATGATGATGACGGCTGATTCTCTGATCAAAGCTGGGTTCTTTGGCTTGGACAATTTGGAGACAATGTCATCCAATTTCCATTCGTTGATGGAGTTGATACCTTCTTCAGCAATCTTGTCAGCGATGGCAGTGGCTTCGGTCTTAACATCAGTGATGGTCTTGGCTTCCTTCAAGTTCTCCAAAATGGAGGAGACTGGAGTAACACCCATCTTTTCGAAAGATTGGTTTAAAGAGGTCAAAGAAGTAGTGGAGACAGATGGAGAGTTCAAAGCGCTGGTGGATGGAGTGGTGGCAGCAGAACTGATGCTGGTGTTGGTGTTGCTGTTGGATCTAGTATTCAAGTTCAAGTTGTTCTGTTGGTTCATGTACTGATCGTAGGCCATTGGTTGCTTTGGAGTGTTGTAGCCACCTCTGTTGTAGTTGTTGTTGTACTGTCTATTATTGTTGTACTGTCTGTTGTTGTTTAGTTGTTGTTGTAGTTGTTGTTGTAGTTGTTGTTGTAGTTGTTGTTGTAGTTGTAGTTGAACTGTTGGTTACCAAACTGTTGGTTAGGAGCGGCTTGCTGGTTGTCGCCACCTGGGACGAAGAAGCCAGCACTGTTTGGATTGAACTTTGGAGGCATTGTTGGTTATGCTAGAAAGAGATCCGTTGTTTGCTGAGGTTTGGGAAGTATTATACTTGTTGGTGATCGGTCGATGACATCTTTAATTTCTAGCAATTTTTTTTTTTCAAAGCTACACATGCAAAAAAGTAATTCGAGCGCTGCGATCAAAAAAAAATTTCTTACAGCGAAGCGAGACGCCTGAGGATTATATAAGCGCCATACTGCTTCTAGCGTGTTCCAGCCGGTTCTAGTTTTCTAATGAGAGGACGAAATAAGTCAGAATATCATTGTAGATCCTAGACACACGACTCATTTGTGGTACACACAGATCAATGAAGACTTGAATTTCTCTTCGCTTTCCTTTAGCTTATCTTTCAACCTGACGCAACTTACGTTATGGCTTACATAGCCTCGCATGAAAACTTCGGTGCGGTCACGTGAACGGACATCTCTTGTTTTTTTGTTTCCGATTTTGTGATCTTTGAAATATTATAATTCTTACACAAATTCAAAATTTCATGTACTAAACCAACACCCATATCCTTAAGCACAATTGTGTGATATTACGATATTACTAGAGTGTATACCGGCTTCTTTCACTACATCTAGACTGGCATTACATCCTCAAAGCTTCACCAAATGCCCAATGTTCAAACATCCTGTCAAGCTTCGCTTATCAAGGAGACTATTCCCCCTTTTCCAAACTTGCTATTCCAATTATCACCTTTAGTATCAACAGATTAATACAGATTATGGTAGGTGCCATTTCCCTAGATACACAATATTGATCAGAAATCAAAGGTCCACTCCAATATCATTTCGTTTGGTCCTTGAAACAGCAAGGGCACTCCAGCCACCGTACACGTGACCACAACCAAGGGGTAAATTCCCAAGATCCGTGCATAATTAACGCCCGGGTGAAAATGTCAGATCCGATGTCCTTCCAAAAAATTTTAATATCAACAAAGATCGGCCTAGCTTAAAACAAGGCACAAATATTAATGGAGTCTTTACAAAGAAAAATCAAGATTCACCAGAACTTCGTCTTTCATTTCTGTCAAATCATTCGATTGTTATTCTCGTGCACTGTCTGCTGCTACTCAGACTCCAGATTAGAAGAAATCATCACGTTATCATCTTCTATCGCCGCTATTAACTTTCAAGAGATCTTCTGCAACCCCGAACAATTGTTTGAGACCTGCTCCATTGCACAAAGAAGATCGAAGTGAAGGGAATCATCACATCTCCACACATTACTAGAGAACCTAACTGCTTATCATGTATGATCAAGTTGTTTTGAATTATACCGAATCCCAGTCGAGGTTCGCTGACTTTATTGCATTCTACGAAAGAAAATCTATCGACTCTGCTGCTTTAGAATTCGATGTTTCCAAGTCTATCACCGAGAACTTGAACATTCTGTCTGTCAAGGCCCTGAAGCCAGAACTATCTACTGCATTGCTCTACTCCTTAGAGCCTATCTATTTGGACTTCATCTCCAGATGGATCTCCAACCAGACCATTGAACTGGAGTACGCCAAGTCCAACTCCATCCACAACAACACTATCAATGGTTCCATCGTCTTGGCTGCACTAGCCAGGATTGTCTCCTTGACCCCGCAAGTCTCCTCCTTAGTCGAATACTTCTTAGACCAGAACGACATATTCGCCCAAGTTGAAGAGAAACTAGACGCCATCGTTGCCAGCCAGGAAGAATTGCAAATGATCTTGGTTGCCTTCTTCAGATTATTACAACAAGACCAAGACAGATTCATGAAGTTCGTCTCTCCGGACACTATTTCCAAGATCTTGGGCTCCTCCAACAGTGCCATCAACAAGTACCTTGCCGTTTTGATCCTTGCTCAATACTTGAACTTCAGTGAAAAGGCTCAGAATGATATGTTGAACAATTTCTTGAAGTCCGAGGAGTCTTTAGTTGGCTCTCTAGAGGGCGACTCCAACATTGATTTCAGATTCTTGGGGGTCTTGGAAGCCAAGAGATTAGCCAACTACCAGAAATTGTCATCTCAACTGACGAACCATGAAGCTGGGAAGACCGATTCCATGATCACAATCGAGAACTCCATGTTGAGCAAATACGTCATCTCCGTTTGTGGTGTCTTAGTCCCAAAAGTTCATTTCGACCAGCCTTTGACCACCTCCACATCGTTCATTGCCACAGACAGATCCGTCTCCACCCTGAGAACTCTTGCTACACATATCCAGCACTCTTCGCCAGTGATGCTGATCGGTGGTGCTGGTTCCGGTAAGACTTTCCTCATCAACGAACTTTCCAAGTACTTGTCCTGTGACAAGACCTTAGTCAAGATCCATTTAGGTGAGCAGACAGACGCCAAGTTGTTGCTAGGTACGTATACCTCTGGTTCCAAACCAGGTACGTTCGAGTGGAGACACGGTGTCTTGACCACTGCCGTCATGGAAGGTCGTTGGGTTTTGATCGAGGATATCGATAAGGCCCCTACCGAGGTTTTGTCCGTTTTGCTGAGCTTGTTGGAAAAGAGAGAATTGACCATTCCTTCCAGAGGTGAAGTAATTAAGGCTGCCAATGGTTTCCAGTTGATCTCCACCATCAGAACATCTGCTGAGAAATCCAAGAAGGGCAAGAAGGGTGTTGTCTCCATCCCAGACTTGATTGGTTTGAGATTATGGAGGACTTTGCACATAGAAGATCCTTCCAAGGACGAGTTGACACAGATTCTTTCCTCCCAATACCCGGTTTTGGAGAGACTCATACCGTCTTTCATCCAATTATTCGAAGCCATCCAACAGACTTACACCAACAAATCCTTCCTTGTGTTGAACAAGGGCTCTCATCCTCGTGTGATCTCTGCCAGAGATTTGATCAAATTCTGCCAGCGTGTTAATGTCATATTTAACAACTCTGGAATCTCCTCTTCTTCCCAACTTTTGGAGTCTTCTGTTTTGGACAACATCTTTGCAGAAGCTGTTGATTGCTTTGCCAGTGCTATTAGCGAAGCTGGTGCTTTGGAACCTTTGATCAACGTTATTGGTTCCACTTTACAGATTGCCTCTTCCAGAATCCAACTTTTCCTCAAGAAACACGTCCCAGCTTATGACGATTTAGAAGACAAGGTTGTTATTGGTAGAGCTCATTTGAACAAGGCATCCAGCTCTCTGTACAAGAAGAAGACCACGGGTAACAAGACATCTTTCGCTAGAACCAACCACTCTTTGAGATTGATGGAACAAATCGGTGTTGCCATTCAGATGACCGAACCGGTGTTGTTAGTTGGTGAAACTGGTACTGGTAAGACCACTGTCGTCCAACAAGTTGCCAAGCAGTTGAACAAGGAATTAACTGTTATCAACGTCTCTCAACAAACTGAAACTGGTGATTTGCTCGGTGGTTACAAACCTGTTAACGCCAAGGCCGTTGCTGTTCCTTTACAAGAATCGTTTTTGGATCTGTTCAGATTGACCTTCTCTGCCAAGAAGAACGAGAAGTTTGAGAAGATGCTTATCAAATGTTTCAACCGTTCCCAATGGAAGAACGTTGTCAAGTTGTGGACCGAAGCTGTCAGGTTGGCCAACCAAGTTTTCGAGAAGTCTGCTGCTGAAGAAGAGCAGCAAACAAATGTCGGTGAAGATGGTCAAGAATGTGCCAAGAAGAAGAGAAAGTTGACTGCTCATGACAGACAGGTGTTGAAACAGAAGTGGGACGAGATGGAGACCCAAATCAAGAACTTTGAAGCCCAATCTCATGCCTTGGAGAACTCCTTTGTGTTCAACTTCGTCGAAGGTTCTCTTGTGAAAGCTGTCAGAAATGGTGATTGGTTGTTATTGGATGAAATCAACTTAGCCTCTCCGGACACTTTGGAAAGTATATCTGACTTGTTAGCTGAAGCCACTCAAAGATCCATCTTGCTTTCTGAAAAGGGTGAGGTCGAGTCCATCCAAGCCCATCCTGACTTCCGTATCTTTGCCTGTATGAACCCAGCCACCGATGTCGGTAAGAGAGACTTGCCGCTAAGTATCCGTTCCAGATTCACTGAGATCTACGTCCATTCTCCAGACGGTGACATTGCAGACTTGCTGCAAATCATTGACCGTTACGTTGGCCGTTACGCTTTGAGTGACGAGTGGGTTGGTAACGATATTGCCCAGTTGTACTTGGAAGCCAAGAGACTAGCCGAGTCCAACCAAATTGTCGATGGTGCCAACCAGAAGCCTCATTTCTCTATCAGAACTTTGACCAGAACTTTGCTTTATGTCTGTGATATTGTTTCCATCTACGGGTTACGTCGTTCTCTGTACGAAGGTTTCTCTATGGCCTTCTTGACATTATTGGACAAGGCTTCTGAGGAGATCTTGCAACCTTTGATCAGACAGCATACCATTGGGAGATTGAAGAACGCCAAGTCGGTTATCTCTCAGATCCCACCTAACCCAAGCACCAACGATGAATTGTACGTTCAGTTCAAGCATTACTGGATGAGACAAGGCCCTGAACAAGTCATTGACCAGCCACACTACATCATCACTCCGTTTGTTGAGAAGAACATGTTGAACTTGGTCAGAGCCACATCTGGTAAGAAGTTTCCTATCTTGATCCAAGGTCCAACTTCCTCTGGTAAGACTTCCATGGTCAAGTACTTGGCTGACATCACCGGTAACAAGTTTGTTCGTATCAACAATCATGAACACACCGACTTGCAGGAGTACCTTGGTACCTACATCTCGGATGATACTGGTAAGTTGACCTTCAAGGAGGGTATCTTAGTCGAGGCCTTGAGAAAGGGCCACTGGTTGGTTCTTGATGAATTGAACTTGGCTCCAACGGATGTCTTGGAAGCCTTGAATCGTCTTTTGGATGATAACAGGGAACTTTTCATTCCTGAAACCCAAGAAGTTGTCCACCCACATCCTGACTTTATGCTTTTCGCCACTCAAAATCCTCCAGGTTTGTACGGTGGTCGTAAGGTGCTGTCCCGTGCTTTCAGAAACCGTTTCTTGGAGTTGCATTTCGACGACATTCCTCAAGATGAGTTGGAAATCATTCTTAGAGAAAGATGTCAGATTGCCCCAACTTACGCAAAGAAGATTGTCGAGGTGTACAGACAGTTGACGGTCCAACGTCAATCTTCTCGTTTGTTCGAACAGAAGAACTCCTTTGCCACATTACGTGATTTGTTCCGTTGGGCTTTAAGAGAAGCTGTGGGCTATGAGCAATTGGCTGCCAATGGTTACATGTTGTTGGCTGAACGTGTCAGAAAGCCTGAAGAGAAGGTTGTTGTCAAGGAAGTTCTCGAGAAGGTGATGAAGGTCAAATTGGACATGGATGCCTACTATCAATCTTTGGAGAATGAAGACTTGATGAAGGTTGAGTCCTCTGTTGTATGGACCAAGGCTATTCGTCGTTTGGCTGTGTTGATTCAAACCTCTTTGAACAACAACGAACCTATCTTGTTGGTTGGTGAGACTGGTTGTGGTAAGACCACTGTTTGTCAGTTGTTGGCCGAGTTCCATCAAAAGAAGTTGATCACTGTCAATGCCCATCAAAACACCGAGACTGGTGATCTGCTAGGTGCTCAAAGACCTGTGAGAAACAAATCCGAAGTTCAATCCAAGTTAGTTGAGAAGCTTCATTTGGCTCTAACCGAATTGGCTGTGGAATTCGATGAATCTTCTGAATTGGACGAACTTATCAAATTGTATGATTCTTCCAACTATGGCTCTTTATCTGAAGAGGTTCAAGGTTCCATCTCTGATCTCAGAAGCAACATGAATGTTCTATTCGAATGGACAGACGGTCCTTTGATCCAAGCCTTAACTTCTGGCCAATACTTCCTTCTTGATGAAATCTCATTGGCTGACGACTCTGTCTTGGAAAGATTGAACTCTGTCTTGGAACCAGAAAGATCCTTGCTCTTGGCTGAAAAGGGTACCTCTGAACAAGATGCCTTCATCACTGCTTCCCAGGGCTTTCAGTTCCTATCCACCATGAACCCAGGTGGTGATTACGGTAAGAAGGAATTGTCTCCTGCTTTGAGAAACCGTTTCACTGAGATTTGGGTCCCATCTATGGAAGATTTCAACGATGTTCAAACCATTGTGGAATCCAGATTAGCCGCTGAATTGAAACATCTTGCTCCTATCGTTGTCAAATTCTCGGAATCCTTCGCTGCTAGATTGGGTGGTGGTGCTGCTAACATTTCATCTGGTGTTATCTCTCTCCGTGATATCTTGGCCTGGGTTGAATTCATCAACTCTTCCTATGCTAGCAACGGTGATGTCAATGGTTCTTTGTTGCACGGTGCCTCCATGGTTTTCATCGATGCCCTAGGTACCAACAACACTGCCTACTTGGCTGAATCTGAAGAAAGATTGAACCAAAAGAAAATGGAATGTGTCCAAGAGCTTTCTGAAATTGCTCAAGTTGACTTGACTTGCTATTATTCTGGTAAGGTGTCGGTCTCCTTGAATGAGGCTGCATTAACTGCTGGTTTATTCTCCATTCCAATCACCTCTTCAGTCGATTCTCAGGAATCTTTCTCCTTCCAAGCTCCAACCACTGCTGCCAATGCCATGCGTGTCATCAGAGCCATGCAAGTGCACAAACCTATCTTATTGGAAGGGTCTCCTGGTGTTGGTAAGACTTCTTTGGTTTCCGCTTTAGCCAAGGCCACTGGTAATCCTTTGACTCGTATCAACTTGTCTGAACAAACTGACTTGGTTGATTTATTCGGTTCCGATGCTCCTGTTGAAGGTGGTAAGACTGGTGAGTTCACCTGGAGAGATGCTCCTTTCCTAAGAGCCATGAAGCAAGGTGAATGGGTTCTTTTAGATGAAATGAACTTGGCATCCCAATCCGTCTTGGAAGGTCTTAACGCTTGTTTGGATCACCGTGGTGAGGCTTATATTCCAGAATTGGACAAGTCTTTCCCAAGACATCCAAATTTCTTGGTGTTTGCCGCTCAGAATCCTCAATATCAAGGTGGTGGTAGAAAGGGGTTACCTAAGTCCTTTGTCAACAGATTCTCCGTCGTGTACGTTGATATGCTTTCAGCTGAAGATTTGGTTATGATTGCTTCTCATTTGCATCCAAACATTGACTCTGAAGTCTGTGCCAAGATGATCCAAGTTGTCTCTCAGTTGGAAGACGCTGTTACCGTGAAGAAGATCTGGGGTTCCAATGGTGCTCCTTGGGAATTCAACTTACGTGATACTTTGAGATGGCTGGACTTGTACGACGCCGAATATGTCAGCCAAGGTCTGACTCCTGTTGATTTCATGAACATCATCATCACCCAGAGATTCCGCTCTGTTGAAGACCGCCTTCAAGCTAGGAAGATCATCGATGAAGTCTTTGAATCCACCAAGCCTTTGTCTGATTCCGTGTTCAACATTGGTGAGAATTTCATCCAAGCCAAGAAGGCCATCGTTGCCAGATCCCAAGACTTGGAGTTGTCTCCTAACCACAACTTGAACCATTTACAAACCAACGTTGATGTTGTTGAGTCTTGTTTCTTGGCTTTGGCCAACAACTGGCCTTTGATCTTGACAGGTCCTTCCAATTCTGGTAAGACTGACATGGTGAGGTACTTGTCTTCTGTCACTGGTTCCAAGATTGTTGAATTCTCCATGAACTCTGATATTGACAGTATGGACATTCTTGGTGGTTATGAACAATTGGATTTGACCAGAGAGATCACTGCTGTTTTGGGTTTGCTCGAGGTTCAGTTGAAGTTGTCCCTGGTGAGATACTTCCAATCCCATGGGGAAGTGTTGGATGCCAATGTCCAATGCCTCACTCTATTGAAGTATTTGAACGGTACACACATCACTTTGTCCAATTTTGCTGAATTCATGGTCAAATTTGAACAATTCTTCAGTTCCATCTACGAAGATGCTGCAGTCACCGCCTTATCTGTCAGATTACATGCTGTTCAAACCAAAATCCAAGAGACTGCCAACTCAGTCAGATTCGAATGGTTTGATGGTTTATTGGTCAAGGCTGTCGAAGAAGGTCACTGGCTGGTTCTTGACAATGCCAATTTGTGTTCTCCTTCGGTTCTTGACCGTTTGAACTCACTTTTGGAAATTAACGGTTCTTTGATCATGAACGAGTGCTCTTTGCCAGACGGTTCTCCAAGAATCTTGAAGCCACATCCAAACTTTAGACTATTCATGACTGTTGATCCTAAGTTTGGTGAATTGTCTCGTGCTATGAGAAATAGAGGTGTTGAGATCTTCATGGAAGATCTTGAAGTTCGTTCCACTCAATTTGACAGATTGGTTTTGTCTGAAGGTTCTGTCTCCAAGTTTATCAGCTGTGATGATTCTAACGGTTTCCAATTGGCTCAAATATTGGACACTGCTTCATCTGCTGATTCACAGGACATAACGTTCAACCAAAAGTTGACTTCTGTGTTAGCTACTTCGGTCCCATTCATTGCTCAACCCCAAATTGGTCAATTGGCTCAGACCATTGCTGCTTCTGCTGAGTTCTCTGCAAGAGATCACTCTTTATTCCAACAATTGAACCAATCCATTGCTGATTTATCAGGCTTCGAAGTGTCCAAGGCTTTGTTAGACTTGTACCAATTACCAAGTACCAGAGCTGATGGTTTGGTTACCGCTGCTGGTGGTAAGTTGAACTTGGACGTTCACCAATCTCTAAATCCATTGTGGAACGTCTACATCCAATCAACTCTCACTGGTTCTGAGTCTGTTGGTTCTTCATTGACTCATTTCTTTGACTTGATCTCCACCATCGCCAAGGGTTTGACTCAGCTTTCAGAGATTGAGACTCGTGCCATCCACGGTAAGGTTTCCGACTTGACTTACTTGGAGCAGGGTGCCGCTTTGTCCAACGGTAGAAACATCCGTGGTGCTCCTAAGCTGAATGTTTTCTCTTTGTTGAAACAAACTTTGGAATACTTGCTCTCTCAGGTCAAGTCTTTCTCCGTCGAAGAAGTGTTACAATCTGTTGGTGTGTTTGAATCTTTGCACTCTTTGGTTAACCTCTGGACCTCTTTGTTTGAAACCACAAAGGTCAAGGATGAAGCCAAGGTTCGTGTCTTCCAAAAGTTGATGAACAAATGGGTCAAAGATACCAAATCCACCGAAATCGATACCGCAGCCTTAGCTAAGATTTTGGACCAATTCGATCAAGATTTGAAACTGACCCGTGGTGAACTGATGACTCCAATTTGGGAGAAGTTCAGAGGCTCATACCCAGACTCTGCTGAAGCTTGGAATCAAAGAGACGAACTGATGAAGTTGATCAAGAAGTTTGATACGGTATCCTTCAAGCAATACTCCAACTCTGATGACTTGATTGCTGGTTTAAGTACTTCTATCTTGGGTCTTTACGATCAGGTCTCCAACAGTGAATCCAACTCTGATGTCTACAAATCTGCCTTTGGCGCATTGGAATCAGGTATTCAGGCTTTGGAATCTGCCAGTGCCAAGTTTCTCATTCAGAGATCCCATAACTTCCAAGAAAACTTTGCCCACTTATTCAACTTTGTTGTCTCTGCCTCCGATGCCGGGTTCAACAATGACATCTTGAAACTAGCTCAATATGCCGGCTTAGGTACTTCTGCACTATTGGACTTTGAATCTATGGTTTACCCACGTGTCTTTGAGACATTGTGGTCTAAGGAAAAGTCCAACGGTGGGTTTAGTTTCTCATCTTCCACTGCCTCTTTGTTCAGTGCCAAGTTCCTTGAAAATGTGTTATCTAATGTTGGTAACTACAACAACTTCTCTGGTGATCAACTGGATCAAACTGTTTCTGACTCTTTGGTGTTTACAAAGAACTTGATCAGACATTCTGGTGCTGTCACCAAGGACATGTTGGCTGAACACAAGAAGGTTATCATTAACTGGTATGTTAAGGTGTTTGGATTGGTGTGTCCATCTGAAGATGTCTCTTTCTTGATCGAAGAGTTATCTGAAGACACCTTGGAAAGATTAGCCGTGATGGAAGTTGAGTCTGAAGCTTTCAACCGTGTGAATGCCTCCTTCTTCTTGCCTGCTCTTTATCAATTGTCTAACTTGAACATCAACGAAGAGCTAGGTCAAGCTTGGATCTTGTTTTCTTTGGGGTTGATCCAGTTATATGTTCCTGATTCTGCTTATGATCCAGCCATTGAAGATCACGTTCTTTATGAGAACTACCAGTTGAAGAAGTCTTTGTGTCTGGCTCTTGGTTCTGCCTTCAAGCAAATCAGAGAAGTCAAATTCGGTGATGACGAGATCATTCTCGAAGGTTCTGTGCCAATGTTGAACGATGTTGACGTTCCTTCCAAACCTCGTGTGTTCCGTCAAGCCAAGGTGTCGATCCATAATCTTTTCGAAGAGTGGCAAAGTTTCATGAGTTCCACTGTTGATTTATCGGCCGTGACAAGATTCTTAGAGAGCAGTGAAGATGCCGAGTTGGCCGAATTGACCAAACATTGTGAATTGTTCCAGCAAAACACTTCTTCCTTTGTTGAAAGATTAACCAGACAGTTCTCCCATTTCTCCGATGTCAACGATATCTTCAAGGGTTACATCTTTGGTTTGAAGTTAGGTTTCGATTTGATCTTGCAATCTCGCCGTGAGTTCAACGCCAAGTATCCTATGTCTCCACTTTGGTTTGTTGATTTGTCAGCCTTGTCTCAACCTCAATCCTTTGACAAGGGCTTTGACTCTTTAAGAGAATTTACCAAGTCTGTCGATGTGGACTCAGCCATTTCTGAACAGATCATGAGATTCCTTTTCAACGCTGTTGTCAGCGGTGGTTCCCATTCGGTTGATTCCGATGACAAACTTCAACAAATCTTCCAAACTTTGTACTACCGTTGGTCTCTACGTCGTTCTCGTCAAGAAGCCAAGGCTGCTGAGGAAGGTTCGTTGTACAGACACACAGACACCACCGAAGAATCCGATGAGGAGTTCAAGGAGATGTTCCCAGATTTCGAAGATTTCTTGGACATTTCCAAGGAAGATGGCGTCATTGTGAAGCCAACCAGTGAATTGCTCAAGGAGGAATATGCCAAGTTTGCCCAAAGGTTCGTCAGCTTCATGTTGAAGGACGAGGTGTTGTCATCTGCTGATTTGGTCCACGAAGGTTCTGAAATCTCCAAGGTTCTCATCAACCACAACAACAGCGAGTTCATCCACGGTGTCATCAAACCTGCTCAGTTGTCCTCCATCATTGTTGAGTTGTCTCAATCCATCGATTCAGCCAGTGCCAGTATCAGATCTACAGAATTGGATTTCTACCGTGGTTACTCTCCTTTGGAGTTGAAGAGATCTGTCACTATTGTCACCAAGTTGTTAAGTACCGTTTCTGAGTTATTGGCTCAATGGCCAGAACACGCCACTTTGCAGACTTTGAAGCGTATCTCTTTGGAGTACTTGGCTTATCCGGTGAAGACTCCATTGGCCAGATTGATTCAAAAGGTTGAACAGATTTACACGTTTGTTGCTGAATGGGAGAAGTACGCTTCCTCCCAGGTCACTTTGAAATCTGTCTTTGACGAGTTTACCAACTTGATTGTCTCCTGGAGACGTTTGGAATTGTCCACTTGGAAGACTTTGTTTGACAGAGAAGACGCCACCAACGAATCGTCTATCGGTGAGTGGTGGTTCAACTTGTTTGAAGTTATCATTGTTCCTTTGTTGACCGATGAAGACGAAGCTGAGTATGACATTGGCCAGATTATCGGGTCTTTGAACTTGTTCATTTCCAACTCTACCTACGGTCAATTCCATCCACGTTTAAGATTGTTGCAGTCCTTCTCTGTGTATGTCAACAAGGTTCACCAAAAGGCCCACTCTGAAATCGCCAACACTTTGTCCAACTTGATCACTTTTTACTCCCAATTCACTCCTTTGATCGACCAGCACATCAACCAGGGGAAGAAGAAGTTGCAGAAGGATATCAGTGAAGTGATTCTGCTTGCCTCCTGGAAGGATGTCAACATTGATGCCTTGAAGCAATCGTCCAGAAGATCCCATGCTGCCTTGTACAAGATTGTCAGAAAGTACAGAACTTTACTCTCAGGTTTGATCCAACCGTTGATTGAATCTGGGTTGACGTCATCTAACAAGATTGTCTCCGGTGATGTTTCTATTGTTGGTAAGAAGATGGCCTACGTTGACATTGAAGCCGCCTTAACCAAGGTACAAACTTCTGTGCCTGAGTGGGAATCAAGACCTGCTCATCTCAAGAACATTGCCACTATCAACAAGAACATGGCCATTTACACCACCCGTATCACCACAGCCTCCCAAGATTACCAAGTTCTTTTGGACTTGGCTAAGGACACGTTGTCTGAAATGGACAGATTGAGAAAGGAAACTCCAAGCAAATACTCCGAAGAGAACAAGAAGCAGATCACCGCCTTGAAGACTCAAAAGAGAAAACTGCTCACTGACACCATGAAGGAACTGAAGAGAATTGGGTTGAAGTGGAACATGAAGCAAGATATCCATGGCTTGCAAACTTCCACTGCTTTGATTCTCTCCCAGGCTCCATCTTTCCAAACTTTGGACAAGGCTGGTTCTTCTATTGATGCACATTTCTTCAGAATTGTCGAATTGTTACCAAGATTGAGAGCTGCTGTTTCTGAAGGTAACGAGGAAATCCCACCACGTGACATTGAAAGAGGTTTAGCCATTGTTGAAGATTTGATGTCTTATTTGATTCGTGGTAGAACTCCTATTGTCAAGCTATCTGATGGTTTGGATCAATTGGAAAGCTTAGTTGAAGACTATTCTAAGATTGTTGGAGACTCTGAAGCTTCCAGTGTTGTTGAATTCGTTCCATTGGCCACCGTTGCTGACGAATTGGTTAGAGCTAAGTTTGTCTTGAGATGGTTACCTGAAATTTTGAACCATTCGATCAACACTGTCTCCATTGCTAACAAGCTTGGTTCTTTGAACATTGACCCTGGTTTGTTTGACGATATCAGATTCAGATTGTCTGCATTTGGTTCCATTTTGGATAAGAACTGGGATGCTTCTGTGTTGGTTAAGACGACTTTGAACGAGCTCAATCAATACGTTTCTGAAGTTGTTGTCAAGGATCTTACAAACTGGTGTGTTGTTAACCCAACGGTTAAGTTCATTGGTCAACTGGTTATCAACTGGATCGGTGATTTACCTACTGATGCTGCTGATATGGCCATTGACCACGATGCTGCCACTTCTGAAGTGATTACCGTTGAAGAGAAGTTGAGAAAATTGTCCAACCAAATCTTAATTACTTTCCAAAAGATCACCAAGCTGCAATCGTCTTTCCAAACTGTCGTCGATAAGGAAGCTGACGCCTCTGATGCCGAAGATGATGATCTATGGTTCAAGACCAAACAGAAACAATTGTCCCAATTGGCTTCTCAATTACGTCACAAGACTGTTGTTGCCACTTTGTCCGATTTATTCACCACTCTACGCTCCAATGAATTCAACTCTCCACAATCATCAGCTATCAAGACCTTGTTGACTTTGACCACTCCGTTCTTAGCCAATTACATCCAATTATCCCGTCACGTTTTGACTTTGTTGTTGGCCAACCACAAGGACGTGTCCCACTCCACTTACATCTTGTCTCAATCTTTGTTGACTTTGTCCAAGGAAGGGTTCTGCTCTCCACAAGAAGAGGAATCTGAACAGAAGCAAGACGACAACCTACAGGATGGTACCGGTTTGGGTGATGGTGATGGTGCCACTAACAACTCCAAGGATGTTGAACAAGACGAGGAGCTCACCGAAGACGCCCAAGAGCCAAACAAGGAGGAGAACAAGGACGAAGATAAGGATGAAGACGACAATGACGATGCTGTTGAGATGGAGGGTGACATGGCTGGTACAAATGAAAACTTGTCTGACCAAGAAAACTCTGACGACGAAGATATCGATTCTGAAGAGGAGGAGTTGGATGAAGAGATTGACGATTTGGATGATTCTGATCCAAATGCCATTGATGACAAGATGTGGGATGAAGAAGTCTCTGAGGAAAACTCCAAGGAGAAGGAATCAGACAACATGCCAGACCAAAACCAGAAGAAGGATGAAGATGTCACTGCTATGGAAGATGACGAGCAACAGTCTAAGGATAAGAGCAAGGAGGATTCCAAGCAGGACGACCAACAGGCTGAAGATCAGCCAGAACAAGAAGATGAAGATGGACAAGAAGAAGACGAAGAAGACGAAGATGAAGGTGCTGCTGAACAAGATGATCAAGTCCGTAACGAAGACGAAGCTGAACAATTGGACCCACAAGTTCAAGAACAAGAAGCTTTGGAATTGCCAGACGATATCAACTTGGACGGTGACGAAGAAGATGACGACGAGAAAGAAGGCGATGAAGAGGAAGAGAAACCAGATGGTCTTGATGATGCGATGGATGACAAGTTCAACGAAGATCCAGAAGGTGAAGAAGAACAGGATGCTAAGATGGAACAAGACGACACCGCTGAACAAGAAGGTGGCGAGGAAGAGGAAGACGCCAATGCTGAGGAAGAAGACGAGTCTATGGAGCCTCAATCCAATGAAACCAACGAGGTTGACGAAGATGCTGAAACCAATGAAGATGAGGCTATGGAAGTTGACGAAGAAGGCGATGCTGAAGATGAAGAATTGAAAGAAGGCGATAAGGAAGCTGAAGACGACAAGGACGAAGGCGGTGATGATCAAGCTGATGATGCCGATGAGAATGGTGATCAAATGGAAGGTTTGGAAGGTGCTGACACCGGTGCAAACGAAGACGAAGTTGACAAGGACACAGCCGTGGAACAACAATCCGGTGACCAAGGTGATGGTGCCCAAGCTGACACGAATGAAGAAAAGGAAGACGTTGGTGCCACTGGTTCTGCCCAACAGCAACAACAGGACTCCAAGGACAACGAGGACCAATCTTCAGACCCAGCTCAAGAGGAAATCAAACAATCTTTGAAACAACTGGGTGACTCTTTGAAGCAATTCCACCGTCGTCATCAAGAAATCCAAGAAGCCTCCAGCCGTGACGAAACTCAACCCCAAGAGAACTCAGCCAACGAAAGACCAGATGAATTCGAACACATTGACGGTGCCAACTCGAACGACAGAGATGAAACTCAAGCTTTAGGTGCCGCTGATAAGGATCAAGTCTCTAGTATCAACGAAGACTTGGCCATTGACGATGATTTGGAAGACGAGGATGAGCAAGCCAAGTTACCAGAGATCAAAGAAGAGGAAGAAGACGGCGAGAATGTCGACGATGAGAACTTGGAAGAACAAGAAGATTCCGGTGAAAAGGCTGATGAATTCAACGGTAAGACCCAAGGTGGTATCATTGGTGAAAGAAAGGAAGATGAAGACCGTGAAGATGAGGACGAAGACATGATTAAGGGCGAGTTTGAAGAAGAACAAGAAGATGAATCTGACTCTGATGTCGATATGGATGACGAAGACTCTGTTGCCGCTGCTGCCTTGGCTGAGTTGAACATTCGTGATTTGGATGACTCTCGCGCCTTGTGGCGTGAATCCACAACCTCTACTTCCGACTTGACTTCTTCTCTTTGTGAACAATTACGTTTGATCCTTGCTCCTACTTTGACCACCAAGCTCAAGGGTGATTACAAGACCGGTAAGAGACTGAACATGAAGCGTATCATTCCTTACATTGCCTCTGATTTCAGAAAGGACAAGATCTGGTTACGTCGTACCAAGCCAAGCAAGAGACAATACCAAATCATGATTGCTGTTGATGATTCCAAGTCTATGAATGAAGGTGATGGTCGTTGTGTTGATTTGGCCTTCCAATCCATCTCTCTTGTTGCCAATGCTTGACACAATTAGAATCTGGTGAATTGTCCATTGTCAAATTTGGTGAAATGATGGAAGTTGTTCATCAATTTGGCCAACAGTTCACTGCTGAATCCGGTGCTAAGGTGTTCCAAAAGTTCATGTTTGACCAAACTAGAACCAACATCCACAATTTGGTTTCTAAGTCTTTGGAATTGTTCACTCAAGCAAGAGCCACGTCTTCTGGGTCTGCTGAATTATGGCAGTTACAGATTATCATCTCTGATGGTTTATGTGAATCCCATGAAACTATCCAAAGATTAGTCCGTGAAGCTCGTGAAAAGAAGATCATGTTAGTGTTTGTCATTATCGATGGTATTAACAATGCCAACTCTAAGTCAGGTGCTCCTGCTGAATCCATCTTGGACATGTCGCAAGTCAGTTATGTTCCTGATGCGAATGGTAACATGGCCTTGAAGGTTGACAAGTATTTGGACTCTTTCCCATTCGAATTCTACGTTGTTGTTAAGGATATCGTTGAATTACCAAAGATGCTTGCTTTGATCTTGAGACAGTATTTCCAAGAATCTTCTTCTAACGTTTGATCGATGTTGTTGTTATTTATGTATATTAGTGTGAATTATTATTATTAGATTTTATTACTTTGAACTATTAGCAACAATAGACTTGTTTGCATGTATAGTACTAATATCAGCTATAATATTGATATGAAGTTTTATGCTTACATAAGTCCAATTTTGAAAAAATCAAGTCGATCGGCCAGTTTGAGCAATGATTGTGATCACGTGCGAGAAATATGACTTATAATTTCGGATTACATAAGTCCAGAAATTTCAAAAAATTGTTACCAAGCGGCCCAGCGCCTGATTCTAATCACTACGTATGTCTATAGACTTCCATCAGGACAGTCGATAGCAACCACAACTATATTCAACAAGAAAATATATCTAAGGTCACATGACAGTATCAAATACTTCATGTCCGTTGAAAAACACTGATCCCCTATTCAAATGATTACCTAGCACTGGGTACTGTAAACAGTAAACAGTAAACATGTTCCCATGCATCAAAGACCAAAGTGTCACTTCTGAAGTCCATACCGGTTTCCATTTGTGAAGTGTGCTATCGGCATTCTTCCTCAAACTCTTATATATATATACACCATTCTTCTTAATTATCTCATGTTTTGTGAGAGACACATGAATTATCTCTCAAAATCCTTAGTCTGGTTTAGAGCAAGTCATGTGACTGAGAGCCGCGATTATTTCTATTTTTGTAATACGCGTTAGATCAAGAATGTTCAGCGGCTAACAGTTGTTTAGTGTTTACGTAGTTGAAATGTTTGGGATTGGTGATTACTCTTCAAAGCAAAGAGCACAAGCTTTCAGATTTCATAACCATTAGACAATAACATCGACATATCATGCAATTCCTTGAAATAATCTCCAAACTATTTGGTATAGGATACGTTTCAGCATGGGTAAGTTGAACTGATTGAAAATTACACCCCCTGCAATTTAGAATTGATATTAACCACAAGTTAGAGCATATCCTTCTATCCACCTTTGATCTTAAACTATCAACTCAAGTCATCAGAAGGTATCTCAATCGACTTTGTCTATTTGAATATCCTTGGTTATCTATCACTTGTTACATCCATGTTATTAATGTTATTCAATTCCAACGTACGTGATTTATATTTTGAGAAAAATGGTTATTATCCATTACTTACCAATATTGATCTGTTATACTCTTCACATGGTGTTCTATTGACGTTGGTTACTACCTCTCAATTGATCTTCTCAGAGTTATGGGGGTTTAAAACCAGATCGTTGACAGCTAAGAGGGCAACTAAATGGATTTTGATTTCCGTTCTAACATTGATATGCTTGCTTTATCTTTGTATTGGATCTGAGATCGTTCCCTTTGATGATGATGGGGTCTTCACACTGTTGGATTGGGCGGTCTCGTTGTCCTATTTTAAGATCTTGATGAGTTGTATTAAGTACATTCCACAGTTATTGCATAATAAGAGACGGAGATCTATTGTTGGGTTCAGTATATTTACTATATTCTTGGATCTATCAGGGAGTATCCTATCGACTTTACAATTGTTCTTGGATTCTTACATCGCTACAGGGACATTGACATGGGATGTTATGGTTCAGAATAGTGGGAAATTGGGATTAAGTTTCATCACTTTTGTCTTTGATGCTGCTTTCTTCTATCAATGGTTCATCTATGGAATGAATTCTGATAAGAGTCGGTACGAATCGATTCCTACACCATACAGAGAGATCGCATGAGTTAGTTTAGCGTTTTATAATGTTATATATCATAGTCTATCTTCAACGTCTACAGGAATGGTCAACGAATCAATGTTATTGGACCCTGTTAACTTCCCCCAAAGACTCTTAACGCCAGAGAACATCCCCGTAGGTTGGTCAACTTCAAACCCTGAACCAATGTTTAAATCCAACTGAGATTCGTTGGATTGTAAAGGAGAATTTCTGAAGTTGATCCTTGTGTTAGCAGCCGTGCCAGTGGCACTGGAACCCAATTCTCTTTGGATGATCTGTTTCCCTTGTTTGATCAAATTGTCTCTCTTTGTTGAATCTGAAAGATCGTCTTCATCAGATTCGATAAGATCAGCCAAATATTCCCAAGAGATCCATTTCTTTATCTTGTCAAACACGTTGAAAGCTGCCAATAACACAGGAATGATAATCAGTCTTGGTAGCACGTTGTTGAGAAACCCACCCAACATTGAAGAGTTGATCATCACACCTAGGAAAGAATCGAATTGCGATTGGATCTTATCGTTTTGTAGGAAGTTGAAGAAGTTGAAAGACAAAGGAATGGTCAATCTGTTGGCGTACATTGTGAAGAAGACCACACTGACAGGGTTGGATTGTTTGGGGAACAAGTGGTACATTTTGAAGACTTTAACCCTTGTTAATGAGACCATGGCACAGAGAGCCATATATGTGAGAATGAGCATTGATATTATGAACTTCCAAGTTGGAGAGATGGACTCTTTCAAAAGGAGAATGTTTATGATGGAGAATCTCGTGGAGTGGGATAATTCACTTTCAATAACGATGAAAGATAGTGAGAATTGGAATAAGGCGAACAATAAGTTGACCACTGGGATGATGAAAACGTAAATCAAGTACAGCAATCTTCCGTTTCTGACCCAAGGAGTGAACGATCTGAACTGAAGTGTCCCTGTGGTCTTTGATTCAATGATATCTTGCAAGTTCAGGACCTGTATCTTGTGCTTGTTGAACTCATAAGACGCTGATTCGTAGTTGGTCTTTTCATTCTTGTAAGTTTGATGAAGTTTGGATAAACCATGGACAGTTAGTTGCTGGATGGAGGTAAACTCTGCAGAGATGATATGGTTTCTTAGATTCAAATCGTGGGGAATCAAACTGTTCAAGAAGGCAACCTCTTTATGGAAAACGGACTGCTCAATTCCTGTGATGTTTTGCAAAGAGTTGATAATGGCACAGATGTCTTTGAATTGGTACAACGCCTCGCTCAACTCTTCGTGAGCCCTAGGAATCTCCAGGTACAAGCACTCCATCTGGTAGTCCAAGTTGAAGTTATCATTCCAGCGTCTTCTAGGTATGGCCACTAAACCATGAGCCATCAACCAAAGAGATAGAACCAAGGAATAAGTATGAGACAAGGCGATAAGTAAATTTTGAAAAGTTCCAAAAGTGAAACCATACTTAGCAAAGAAATAAACCAATCCCACAACCCCAATGGCGCCAACAATCAATAAGAACTTGACATTCTCCATGAATGCATCTTTCAACCTAGCAACAGTTCCAAATTCACCAGATCTATAATATTCTTGTAACATTGGTAAAACCCCCCACATGAACAAAAAGGCAGTCCAATATTCAAATTTCCAGAACCCCAAAATGATATCGGGTTTGAGGAAGAAGAAATTAGACTCATTGGATCCATTGCTTGAGAGAATATCTATAGGTAGGAGGAAAGTAATGGAAATTGGAATGAATAATGAAATGAGAATAATTAAACTGAAACTTACACTGGGTTGTGTTTTGAAGGAAATGAATCTGTTTAAGACTAATGTGGAGAGTATAACGGTGGCTATACTGAATAATATGAGTGAGAGGATCATATTGAGGGTTGAAGCAGTTGATACAATTGAACAGCACAAGTTAAAGGACATCTAATTAAGTTCAAGATGGCAAATATGTTTATCTCTCTGATCAACAGCTTATATTATTCTGTCTCCGCGGCATATAATGTTGAATAGAGACTTTCAAATCACGTGCTAATAACAGCCCTATGTCAAAGTCACATGCAACGGGTCGTGGCCATAGAGAAATCTTCAAGCTGGCTGAAAAATTATATGTGGTTGGTTTCGCGGAGCTCAGATTTCTACAGCGGCTATACAAAAAAATTTTAGGAACTACTATAATAATCTGAGTTGAAGGAAGAGATGGGCTAATTCAACTTAACATAATCCCATTGTTCTTCATAAAAAACCAAGCAATGCCTGTCGATATCCACCGTTGCAGATTTGTCGACTACAATCCACACACGATCAGTGCTTTGTCCTTCACACATAAATCCAATGTTAAGAAGTTTGCACCAAATGAATTAAGATTAGCCGTTGGTAGAAATAATGGTGATATTGAGATTTGGAACCCAAAGAAATGGATCCATGAATTCACAATGTACGGTGGTAAGGATAGAAGCATCGAAGGCTTAGTCTGGTGTACGAAGGACTCTGAATCACCAAGATTGTTCTCCATTGGTGGGTCCACTTTTGTCACTGAATGGGATTTAAAGACTGGATTACCTTTGATTGAAGTTGATTCCAATTCCGCTATGATTTGGTCCATTGCCATTAACCAATCCCAGGATAAGTTGGCCTTAGGCTGTGACGATGGGACCGTTGTGATCCTGGATATCTCTGGTGGTGCTGGGTCCATTGAGCACTCTTCCTTCCTGCAAAGACAAGACTCTAGAGTTTTAAGTTTGGCTTGGAAAGGCGATGAGTTTGTGTTTGGTGGTTGCGCTGATGGGAAAATTAAGGCTTGGAATGTGGAGACCAAGAGTCTCGTAGCCTCCATGAGAGTCGACAAGTCCAAGAAGGAGAGCACTTTGATCTGGTCCGTGACATATTTGCCTAAGTTGGATCAAATTGTCTCTGGTGATTCCACTGGGTCTGTGAAATTCTGGCAAGTTGAGAATTACACCTTGCTACAAACTTTCTCAGTCCACGACGCTGATATCTTGACCTTGACATGTGACGCTGACAACGAGAACTTGTTCTCTGCCGGTGTCGATAGAAAGATTTACAAGTTCCAGCACACAAACAACAAATGGATGATCAACTCCAACAGATTGTTCCACTCAAACGATATCAGATCCATGGCCTCATACCAGTCCAAGAACTACCAGTTCCTCGTCTCTGGTGGTGTTGAGAAATCAATCGTCGTTAACCCAATCAAGACTTTCATCGATGGCCACCACAAGAAGATAAGTCCATTCCCTCAACACGAAAAAGTGGTGTTCAACGACGAGAAGAGACTCATCGCTATGTGGAGTGACAACTTGGTCAAAATATGGAAGCTTGTGGACAAATCCACGCACAAATTGGTGGCTAAGATGACTTTGACAGACGACGAGAACATCTCCACTGTGGCGTTCTCCCCAAACGGTGAATGGTTGGTTATTGGTAGATTGACAACGACAAAGTTGTTCAGATTACAAGAAGTTGAAGCTGGGAAGAAGTTGAACATCAGCAAAGCTTCAAATGAATTGTTATTGGCTAAGGGCTCAACCAATTTGAAGTTCTTTGGTAACGATTCCATTATCTTATCTACCCCAGAAGCTGAGATCTATCAAGTTTCCATCTCCGAAGAAGACGAACCTACAGAAATCGAATACGACTTACCTGAATCAGCCAAGAAATCCAAACTACCATTCCTCTCCACAATCAACAACTTGGTGATACATAACAGCAAACTATTGGTGTCACGTATTGGCGGTGCCATCGATATCATAGATTTAGAAACCAAGGAGGTCAAGCAGTTCCTCAGATTATCCACAAACATCAACAAACTACAAGTCATCCAAGGTGGCAATTTGATCGTGATCACCGCTGATAACAAGATTTATGAATTCGATTTGAAAGATCAACATTTGACCCCTTGGTCCACTAAGAACACTGAATTCCTTCCTTACAAATACCTTTCTCAAGACCCTCCAGTTGGTGTCTTCTACGAGCATGACAAGCTATGGGTTTACGGTGCTGATTACTTGTCTTTCTTCGACTTGAAATTGGACATCTCTGTCACGAAATTCGACAGAAAGAGAAAATACAGTTCTGTTATTGGTCATATTGATATTTCTGAACAAGATCAAATCCAAGCAGCAACAGCTGAAGACGCCATTGAAGACGATGACGACGAGGTTCTTATCGATGACGTCGACTTAAGATCTTCCAACCAGTTAGACTTCAAGACTTTGTCCAAGGATAAGTTATCTTACTGGATGTCTCATAAGTATAAACCTTTGTTGTTCGTTACTCCTATTGAAAGTTTGGATAAGTCTCCACAACAAAGTAAAGATCTATTGGTTGTTGAAAGACCAAACTTGGACACTGCTGAAAACTCCTTCAAGTTGAGACAATATAGAATTTAGGATATAGTAACTGGCATTTTGTAATATAAAAGAAAAGGATCATCTATTTAAAAGCTTCTTGTTGGTTGTCATGGAAACCGTGTCGGCGCGCGAATATGAAAAAAAACGTAAACAAAGGAAATGTGGCAGACCGCGCGCGCGCGCGCCCTGCATCGCGCATTATAATTTATAAACAAAAGAATATCAAATGTGAGCTGAAGGTAAACTAGTGCACTATTGGTGGCAAATCAAGTTTCTCTTTTCATCCCAGTTGTTCAAGATCCCAGTATGGCTCCATCAGGCGAGGCCAGGAGGAGATCCCAATATGTGGAACAGATCACCACCCAAGATCAAATCAAAGATGAAATGGCTAAGATTTTCCAAGAATGTCAAAGTTCAATTGCAGGTCATAAGAAACAAGTTCTTATGTTGAAGGCTATTCAAAGTCGTTCTTCACAGTTGGGACACGAGAGTTTCTTCAATGATATTTTTTTGAAATTGATCAATAAGGTCTTGGTTGTGAAGAAATCTGAACCTGTTGGTGATAGAGTTGTCAAGTTTGTTTCTTCTTTCCTTACTTCCTTACAATCTGACTATGCCAAGGATGAAGAAGAGGACAAAGACGAGGACTCTGAAGAACAAGAGGACAACGTGTTCACAAGATTAGTTACGGGATTCATCACACATCTTCTATACGGTATTGAGGCTAAGGATAAGAACGTCAGATACAGAATTGTTCAATTGTTAGACTACACAATGTTAGGGTTAGGTGAGATTGATAACGATCTTTATGAGAAATTGACATATGCATTGAACGAAAGACTCAAAGACAAAGAACCATACATCAGAATCAAGGCTTTGCATTGTATCGCTAGATTCCAAGAGCTGCCAGAAGAGACTGACGAAGCTTTGGATGACGATGGATCTGCTGCAAAGATGGTTTTCGCCTTACAGAATGATCCAAGTGCCGAAGTGAGAAGAGCTGCCTTGTTGAACGTGTTTCCTTCACCTCTAACCAATGATTACATCCTTGAGAGAGCAAGAGATATCAACCCTGTGAACAGAAGAATCCTCTACTCTAGAATCATGAAGAACTTTGGTGATTTCAGAACTATCAATCGTCAATTTAGAGAAAAGTTACTTTCATGGGGATTGAAAGATCGTGATGAATCTGTGCAAGCTGCATGTGTGAAGATGTTCTCTGTTGATTGGCTAGAGACGTTGGATGGTGATTTGATTGAGTTCATCCAAAGACTTCACGTTGCTGAATCTGAGATTGCTGAATTAGCCATGAAACATTTCTTCCAAAATAGAAAAGATTTGGTACCAATGATCAAATTACCCCTAGAGAAATGGGAGAATCTGGATCCTGAGATTTCATATTTGGCAAGATGTTTCTACCAACATTGTTCTTTGAATAAATTATCTGAAATCATTGATGAGAATTTCCCAGAATCTGCCAAGATGGCTGAACTTCTAACCAAATATTTGAACAAGAGGAAAGAATTAGAAGATGAAGCCGAAGTGAAAGATATTGAATTTATTGTTGAGAATTTGCTTGTCATTGCAGTTGACTACGATTATTCTGATGAAATCGGTAGAAGATCAATGTTGCAAGCCATCAGAAGTGCCCTATCCAACGAGAACATGCCTGATAAGTTGAATAGACTTGCAATCCAAGTCTTGAGAAAGTTATCTATCAACGAAGGTGATTTCTGTACGATGGTCTCTGAAATGGTGTTCGATCTTAGAGATGAGATGACCAGTGACATTGGTAACGATCTGTCTGAAGAAGAACAAGAAGTTCTTGTGCATTGTTTGTCATTGTGTAAGCACATGCTTTCCTGTGTCACCGAATCCAATTTGGAGAACATCTCTTTGAAATCTCTCACTGAGACTCTTATTGTTCCTGCTATGAACTGTACCAAGATACATGAGGTGTTGACTGTCAATACAGAGACACTAGGATTGTGTTGTTTATTGGACCATCATTTCGCAGGGGACCATTTCTACTATTTTGGTATTTGTCTTGCTAAGGGTGATGACGAATTGAGAAATAAATCGTTGAAGATCATGTTCGATGTGTTGTCCATTCACGGTACCAAAGTGCTTGATATCGAAGGAGGGGTTGATACTTTGTCGTTCAACAGGCTTATCTACAAGACTTTGAAAGATCAAGACAGACCAGAATTACAAGCCTTGTGTTCCGAGGGGCTTTGTAAGTTGTTTCTTGCTGATGTGATGACTGACGATGAATTGTTCGAGACACTTGTCGTGTCATACTACGACCCTAAGAATTCTGACAATCAGAGTCTATTACAAGCTTTCACTTTCTGTTTGCCAGTTTACTGTTTCTCCCATCCACAACATCAGATGAAAATGGCCAGCATTGCCACAGATGCCTTTAAGAGACTTTGTAAAGCTGCATATGAAGCCGATAGGGATAAGCTCAGTCCAGGTTTCATGGTTTCTCCAACTTTGATCTTGCAACAATTGATCCATTGGACTGACCCTATGAACGTTGTCAACCAATCAGAAGAGGCAATCCAGAAATCTGAAACTCATTTGAAATTTATCTTGGATTTGCTCAACAGTATTGAAAATAACCTTGATTCCAAATTCAGAAGAGCCATTTTCTCCCAATTATCCAAATTCAATCTATATCCTCAATTAGGTTACGATAAGCTTTTGGAGGTTGATTCCTTGATCAAACAGCTTGAAGATGTGGTGAGCAACTTGGAATCTATTTCTAAATCTGGTTACAACAGATTCCAGAAAAAGTTTGCCCCAATATTGGAAGAAGCCAAGAAGTTCAAAGAGGAAGAAGAAGAGATGCCTGCTGAGGATAGAGAATATTCCATGATTCTTGAAAACCAAGGTGATGACAATGAACAAGACGGTCAAAACGAGGATGAAATTGATGAAGAATACGAAAAGGAAGTTGAGGAAAGTCGTTTATTGGAAGAATATGAAAGATCCAGAGGAGCCGACAGGATAAGTATCACTGCTCAGGATTTAGAACAAGTCGAGCAATTAGATCTTCCGTTGGAACAAGGTACCCCGCCAAAGAGTAAGAACGAGGATCTTCTTAGAATGGAAGGTGAAGATGATGTGGATATCAGTGCCTTGATTGATGACGATGATAATCAAGACTTTGATCAGATGGACGTTGAAGTGGAAGATGGAGAACCAGTGTCGCGTGGTGGAAGTAAGAGAAAGTTTGAAGAGGTTGAAGAAGGTGATGACCATGAATAAATTGGTTTTGCTTAGAAGATATATTTAACCAGTAAATATCTATAAAACGAGCTAGCTAATTACAAACCTAAAGTCTTGTCCAAGATCTTGACCATCTCAACCAACTTTTCTTCCTGGTACTTGACAGAGGCAACTTGTAAACAGATAGGAGCATTGACATAGTCTTCCTTGTTGAAAACCAAACCTTCAACACCGACAGGACCATTGACATCCTTTTCAACGTCGTACGTAAGACCAGTTCTGAAGACAATGGATGGGAAATCAATCATGTTGTAGATAGAAGTGTAGCCCCAGTATCTCAAGTTGTTTGGAATGTCGGCAACGTTAGGAGAGTTTGGAGAGATGATGAAGTCCAAACCTTCCTTGACGAAGATTTGTTGGAAGAAGTAAGTAGTTAAGGAATCAATGGCGATGTTGTTGGCAGCGATATCGTTGTCCTTGGCTTCGAAGCCGTAGTAGAATTCAGTAAGTGGAAGAACTGGTTCACCAATGTCATCAATGGCCTTTCTCTGTTTGTTGACACTTTGACCGTAACAATTCAAGTTGGCAGTGTAAGCAGCCTTCATCAAAGCTGGGTCCAAGTTGACCAATTTGATATTGATCTTGACGTCTTTGTAGGATGATAACTTCTCCTTGACGAATTCTAAACCTCTCTTGATAGCATCGGCTGGTTCGACAATAGTATCAGTCATCATGAACCCAACAGTGATCTCCTTACCTAAATCTGGCTTGGTCCAAAGCATAGGAGCAACACTGGTGTCGTATTCCCAAGGCTTACCGTCATTGATGAGATGTTCCATGTAGTACTCCAAATCTTCGATGGATCTAGTCAATGGACCTTGAGCAGCAAGGATACTCTTTTGTCCAACAGCAGCACTAAGACCACCTAAGGAGTGGATTCTCTTGGCGGTTGGTCTGATACCGTAAAGATCACAGAAGGCAGCTGGGGCACGAATGGACCCACCAATATCACTACCAATGGAAATAACAGACCCAGCCAGTGCAGCATCGGCAGAAGCACCACCAGAGGAGCCACCAGGGGATAACTTGGCGTTGTATGGATTGGTGGTACGACCAGTGATGTTGTTGTGTGTATCAAGGTGCATGATGGCTTGAGGTTGGGCGGTTCTCATGTAGAAAACAGCACCTTGCGTTTTAACGATGTCATAAATCGGAGAGGTGAACTTGGAGTATGGTTCAGCTGTAACAACGTTATCCAAGAAGGCGACATAACTGGCATGTGTAACTTTACCTGGGAACTTCATTTGTTCCTTGACGGAGATAGGCAAACCATGGAAGGCACCTTTCAATTCACCACCATGGGAAGCACGGTATTCATCCAATTCTTCAGCTTGCTTGAGACCTTCGTCAAAGAATAATTCCATGGCACAGTTGGTTAATAGATGGGCAATTGCGCCTCTCTTGGAGAAAGCCTTGAAGATCTCAACAGCGGTTAATTCACCAGCCTTTTGAGCGTTGACCAATTCGATGGCTTTAAGTCCGGTGATCTTGATCTCCTCTGGAGTTAACAAAGTTGGAATAACGGCATGAGCGTTGAAAGTTGGAGAGGAGGTATCGATATCCTTGACGAGGTATTCATATGGTTTGACTTGGTCGGCTAACTTCTGTCTGTAAGCTTGGATCTTTGGGATCCATTTGGATTCGTAAATTTCTTGAGTGGATGACATCTTTGATAGGCTGTTCAGTTACGCTGAATCTTGATATTCAATTTAAGCTCACTGAGTGAACCACATGTTCAGTATGATGTGCATTCAGGGGGGATATGTTACTGTTAATATAGTCGAAGAGAATGAGCTGGGTCCAGAGACGCTCTCCAGATAAGCATACCCGCTATCTAGTGTCATAAACAGTTAGATACTTTTCACATCAGATTTGATCAACCGATATGTACGCTTTATCAAATTAAGTAATTCAGATCTGTCGGGAAGTTCTATTAGCGCAACACCTCCACACATTCGATAAGACTGAAATGTCGGGTAAGTAAGGGTTTCCCGTTTCGGTAATTGATGGGCGCTTAAGTCACGTGCAAGGACTTCAAGGTGTGGCAAGAGATCTGCGAGCCGCAAAGTCGTGCCCTGTGGCAAAAAGGTAAACATTACACAAAAAAACAACCATCAAAGGTGACACAAAAAGGATCTGGGGGGTTTTCAATTTGGTGAACTGGAGTTAGTTAGAAAGTGGAAATTTCAGAAACAAAAACTTCTTCTTTTACCAGCACTCATGAGAAATAGATATGGCCATGTGTGATACGGCTTTGGATTCTTTTACTCAAAGTTAAACCAATTCAATAGAACCATAAGGGAGTATCACCATTCAACATCTACACACTCCAGCAATAGATCAACTCCGAATTCTCATAACACAGTTCCGACAGGACATTTGAACTTCGAACAAAAGCTCCAAGAATCTACAATGCAACGTTGAAATCACCTTACAAGACCTCATAACCGCATGAGCAGTAGCGGTTCGAGTCCCCTACAAATCTTACCCCAGGATCTTGTAATCAGTGGTTTGGCGGAGTGGTATTGAGATTATTTGGTTCACTGTATGGCTTTGCTGATTCTTATTGTCGCTGATCTCAAGTCTAAACCTTGGGTTTTTTGGATTGATCTGTTGAAACAATTGAATGATTTTGCTTTATTAGATGTTGATACACAGATTAAACTTTAACAGTTCGACAGTCATCAGGCCTTCAAGACCATCCTCCATAGTTGTAATTGCTTGGTATTGAAATCCCTGCCCACATCATATCACCCATATCTGCTCCAGAAGTTTCAAAATTATCAGGAACATTGTCAGTGCCATTATGGTTGGTGGTATGGTCTGAGTTGCTATGATTCAGAGTGCTTGAGTCTTGGAAAATCATGTCGAAGAGCTCATCAAGGTCATCAGGACTGAATCCAGTTCTATGTTCAGTGATCTCTGATGGGATATTGTAAGTGGAGCCATTCGGAGTCACAGAATTGGTCAATAAAGCTGATGCAGCCAAATCCATGGATAACAGACCATTTTGTTGGTTGTTGGAGAGGGCTGGGTGAATATCTGGAGGGAAATTAGCTGGTTGATGATTCAACTCCACGGGGGTATTGTACATCATGGCAGAGTGATTAGCAGCATTTAATACGCCAATGTGTTCATCGAAGTTGATTGAACTTTTGAGGGTTGATATTGGACTGGTCGCTGAAGTATGTGACACTGGGGCTGCTGTGGATACACTGTGAGACTCAACCGTTGTCGCTTTGGTGCTAGATGGGTGAGCTGGTGCTCTGTTCTTCTTCATTTTGTGTTGGTCTGTGCCCTTCTCCACACTCTTAAACTTCTCCAATCCCAGATTAAGAATGGATAGTAATTCCTTCATCTGAATGTTATTGTATGGAATGGTCCTCAACGACACAGCCCCTGGGTAATACGTCTTGTAGAACTGGTCGTTCTTAATCACCTGGTTGAGAGCTCTTTTCAAAGCTCTGGAAAGATCCCAAGCAAAGTAATATCTGTAACTGAGCTTTGTGGTGACAACAAGATACAGATTAAGAATCCTGTTCAAACCAGCAAGGATCTGATCGACTGTTTCAGATAGATCCTCGTTGGCAAGTCTTTGGTTTGGGTTCTTCTTCCAGGTGTATTGGGCGAATCTGAGACGAATGTAGAGTGACACACAAGCGAAGAAGCATCTTTTAATGGTTTCCAAGACAGCTGGAATAAGCACGAAACTTGCTGACTTGTCAAAATAATCCTCGGTTTTGAAGATCAAACGAAACACAAAGGGCAAGAACTTGAGAAACTGCAATGTGAACCCCTTTCTTGTGTAGAAGTAGCTCATTTCAGAGTTCTTCAAGTCAATGTAGTGCAAAACTATGTGCACATAAGTAGATAAGAAGAAACACACGTTGGAAAGATATGTTCTCATTGTCAGTTTCCTCTCCTCGACATCATTCTCACCTGAATCCGCAAACAAGATGTCTTGTAGATCTCCAAAGGCATCCTGATAGAATCTTTCCAGTGTGCTCATCTTTGATGTCAACTGACAGAGCTTTGCCTTACCGGATATATCCAAGATCACCCTTAGCAAATCTCTTGTATGGTTCAAATATCCCTTGAAACAATTGTTGCCTATCTGTTCTTGCTGTTCAGGGTCTGGATAGTAGTACGGAACTTTGGTGTCATAATACGAAGAGTCACAGTTCAATCTTGTACCGTAATGGCATGCTTCTAACAGATCCATGGACATGATGGTGTACCACACTTTTCTTCTAATGTTCTTCTCTCTTGGGGTCTGTACAGCAAGAAGATGGTCTGGATCCTTGTTCAAGTTCAAAGAGTAAGCCATCTGAACCAATACACCGGTGAACAGTTGGAAAGCGGAAGATTCGTTACCTTGAGAGAACTCAGGGGAGAAGTTCTGATATTGACGGATAAGTAGAGCGTACTGGAGTAATGTGAAGGAAGGGGTTATCAAAAGGTTGAACTTCTTGAAGCATTCCTCTGATAATTCGATGAAAGTCAAGGATGCAGGGTTCAGTATCAGAGAGGTACGTCCGTTCGTGGATGTTGTTGTTGGTGTTTTGATATCGAAGAACCCGTCTTCTTTCAAACTGCTGGACCTTGGATCGTTCTTACCTATGATTGATTCATTGGTGGACACTAAGGAAAGGAACCCAAGACGGATCAAGATCAAAGACATACCTAACCTTGCCAAATCATCAGGATGGCGAACGTTCAAATGCTGGAGTTTTGCATCTGGATTTTCGTCCAAATCACCCCAAATGTCTTGCATGGATTCTTTAAATTCATCTTCATCAACAGTTGAGATTACTTGGATGTTATCGAAATAAGCTTGCAGTAACTCCTTGATCAGACGTTTCTTCGGGAGGTTTTCCAGCACTTTGTCAAGAAAGGTCTTCTCTTGTGGTTCGATGGAAAGCATGGACTTCAAAATGAGATCTTCATCTTTAGTTTCTTGGAATTTCTCACGAATCTTGCTCCCTGAAGTCTCTTCATAATGCTCTTCTTCATCTGCATTGTCCTGATCCTTGCAGGGGTTCGACTTCCTCTTCCTCTTCTTCTGCTCTCTAACCCTCTGCTGCCTCAACTCTTCCTCGTGTTGAACAATCTCCTGCTCAAACTCAAAGAAGAAATTAATAGCAAGATCCTTAGTTGTGATGAACTTCAAGGACAAAGGACCTAGGTGTAACGACTTCTCATCTGTGGAAAGTCCATGAACCGAAGAATAGAAATCAATAACTTCACAGTCGCTTACATATGGGTTGATCCCAGTGTAATCATACTCTTTAAATTCTCGGTTCAGCGTGGTATCGGTTCTTGGTATCTCAGGAGGAATAGTAAGGCTTGGTTCAGGTTGGCCATCGACTTTCCTTCTTTTGTTCGTGTTCTTCTCTGAGGGGAGCCCACTGGAACTGTCTCTAACGGGAAACACACTGACAGGTCTGAAGATATCTTTTTCCACTTTTGGTCTTGATAAACTATTTGGCTTTAATTGATTAACAATATCGTAGGAACATGAATCCTGTGTGGATCGTTTCACACAATTGGAGCATGGTGTCTTTCTATCACATTTGACCTTCCTTGAACGACAATGTGAACAAGCTGGTGAGAGGTTCTTTTGCGAATATATTGGTAAGGGGGTTGCAGGTTTGGAATTGGTCATCTGAGTCATGTCACTCTCGTGGAACTTCAGAAATTGGCTTTATTTATGTTAATGAGTTGATAGTTGAGAGTTCATAGCTGTGAAAAAAAACACACTTTGATCGGCGGCTAATATCTTTTAGCCGAACATTTTAGCCGAACGCTGTGATCCAAACCCTTCAGACGCTAAATCCGTAAATATGAAGTTTCATAGATTAACTATCCTTAAATTACAAACAGCTGTTTATCTCATTACGTCGTCCTGCTTATATTAATTATTAAATTATTATCTGAATATCCATCAATATATCCCTGTTCTCACATAATACAACAAGGTCTGTTAGGGTTATACCCCAACGCCTTCAACGTTTCATCTGTGACTTCCTTATCATTGATCTTCCTCTTCAGTTTAACCTCTTCAGGGAAGTTCTCCTCCATGAAAACCATCATCTGTGTATCCAAGTTCTGGTCAGTGACATACATGAGATGTGGATCTCTACAAAGCGGGCATTTGTTCTCTCCTTGTCTTTGCAATTTGATCAAACAACGAACACAGAAGAAATGGGAGCAGGCCAATCTGATTGGTTTGTAAGCGATACTGGCACAGATAGGACATAGGTAGTCGTCTAGCTGGGGGAGAATCTTGATGATGTCTGTGCAGATGATCTGTTCAATACTGTTTCCTGATATCAAAGTCAATTGGTTGCTATTGGTACTCTCTATGAGTCTTGTGAAATCCGTTGAGGATTTCAACAGTGTGTTCTTGTCGAATTTCTTGATGATCTTACGAAGAGCCACCTTGTTGAGGTTCTTGAAAGTGAGGAATTGAAGTAATGAGTAGTTCAATTGATGGAACGTATCAAACATCTTCAGATTATCCTTCTTCAAACGAGATAGGACCTTGGTCTTTTGGAGATGTTGCACGAATGCTTCAAACTTGCTCAAATTGAACTCTCTGCTCAGATCCAACTTGAACTCCATGTAAATGGCGAATATTTCCCTCCAGGCACCAACATCTTTCTTTTTCTTCTGGTCCAAAAGCTTCTTAACCACAGCGGCAAATCCAGCAATCAGTTGCTCCAATTTCTTCTCCTCCAGGGACATCAACTTGTTCATTTGTCTATGCTGGTCGTACAATTCCTGGAAGAACACTCTGTCTTTGTTCAAAATGAGCTCTTTGTGCTGCTGAATGACGGAACTGTTCAGACTGATATTGTCAATCTCACTATCATCATCTGGAGAAATCTCAATCAATCTTGGAGACACGACTTTATCATTTGCGGTGAATTTGTAAACGTAATTCACGTGCTGCTCAGCAATTGCCTGGTCAATCCCTCTCTCATGCAACTCTGCTACCACCTGGTTAATCTTCTTCTTCAACAGTTTGTAATGAATTGAGCGATCGATCCATTCTGTAGGGATATGCTCATCCTGTAATGTCTTTTCATACGTCTTTCCGAACTTCATGGTGTGTGTTATATAGGCATTAACGGTTTGCTGTGGATGTGAATTAGTGGTCAGCGGCTATCAATCAACTGTTGGGTATTAAGCAAAAGCATGGAAAACAATGCAGTAATTTTTAAGAAAAAAAAATATTAGCTAGTTATTTTTATTTTGACATGCAGTTTATATTTCATACTAGCAGAATTCAACTGATAAATTATATTTCTGAGGTGTGCGCGTACCGAAACTTGTCAGCTTTAGCTGGCGCGCTAAATATCACGGAAAAAGAAATAATCGCCGACCTGCAGATATTGACAGAATTTCGGTTTGCTGAACACGTTTTTCAGACAAACTCTAGATGTTATTGGTCAATTATATTCATATGATATAGTGGTAAACCTCTAAATTGCTTTAGTTTATTGATAACGGGACCTGTGAGACTCAGAATAAAGCTTATTGAAACAGCATGTGTCATAGAATATTTCAGGTTAAAATATCAAATCGGAATTGCTAGACCGGAATTCGTATATGCAGTGTGGAATGCTTGGCTAGAAAGTATAAGGACTGTTCTATTCAAACTTTATACACATCTTATTTACTCACATTCTCAAACGCCTCATTCAACAATTGCACAAATCTCCACACTTGCTCAAAAGTATTGTACAATGGGACAGGAGCAACTCTTATAACATCAGGTCTTCTTTCATCACAAACGATACCGTTCGAGTGCAAATACTCGTTGACTTCTTCCATGATACCTTCCTTCTCAGAGGTCGTTTGTGGGATCAACAGTAGCGACAATTGAGCACCACGTTCTTCTGGTGCATTTGGTGTTAGGATGGTGAACCCATTTCTGCCTGTCTCTGCGAAGGATTGATCGACAGGAATGTAATATTTAGAAGCCAACAATAGTGTCTCCAAGTAGCTTGTCAATTTGACTGACTTCTCCCTCAAGTTCTTGATCCCAGCCTTCTGGAAAATCTTCAAAGAGCTGCCCAAGGAAACAACATCAATGACACTAGGATTTGACTGTCTGAACCCCAAAGCAGAAGGGATCGGTTCGAAATTCTCAAGCATTTGGAAACGACGTTGAGAATTGTTACCCCACCACCCAGCTAATCTTGGTACGAAACCTTCGTCTTCAGTTGAGCCCTGGTTGTGCTTCTCATGGACGAAGATCCCACTGATACCACCAGGTCCAGAATTGAAATATTTATAGGAGCACCAAGTGGCGAAATCAACGTCCCAGGAATGTAACTCCAATGGCGCATTGCCTGCAGCATGAGCCAAGTCCCACCCAACGACAATGTTGAATTGTTTAGCGTGTTTGGTGATTTGTTCGATATCGAATAATTGACCGGTGTAGTATTGGATACCTGGAAGCATAACCAAGGCGATTTCTTCATGTTGTTCTGTGATTGTCTGTAGAATGTCTTCGGTTCTTAAGTAGTACTCTTTGTCACGTGGAGACAACTGTAAGATACAATCCTCAGGGTCCAAATTCTTCAATCTGATCTGATTATAGATAGCGTAATAATCAGAAGGAAATGACCCCTTTTCAAAAAGAATCTTTCTCTTACGATCCTTGGGTTGATAAAAGGCAACCATCAAAGCGTTCAAATTAGAAGTCAAAGACCCCATAACAGCCACCTCGCTCTCTTTGGCACCAACAATAGGAGCCAACAAAGGAACCAAGGGCAAATCGATATCCACCCAGGAAGTCTTCCCTTCGGTTTTGGCACCATGATGTCTGAAATGCGATTCAACACCACGGTATGCCCAAGCGTCTAATTCGTCATTGATTGCCTTTCTTGTGGATTTAGGCATCAACCCAAGAGAATTACCACAGAAATAAATGATCTCTTTGTCTGAGTCATTACTGGTTTCAATGTCCATTGTCTTAAACGTTGGAATTGCAAATTCATCAGCGTATGATGGATATTGAGCGTCAAGGGCTTGGAATTCTTCTAATGTCGGCATGATTGAGCTGTTTATGAGAAAGTGGGAGTATCTCTTTGAAAGGAATGCTATTGTTTATCTATCCAAAACGATTGAGAAACAGTTTCCAATAGATGTACAATTCACAGATAGTACGGGGGGCCAAGTTTTTTCTGATGATCTAAAGAGGTATCCGAATTTTTGCGCAAAACCGGATCTATCCCCCAAAGAGGGAATTGCGCAATCACGTTCTTTCGCCAAAATATAGTGCGCCAAAAAGTACATTGTAATTCATTAAGGATCTATCTATAGTGGCTTGTATACCCAAATGTTAAGAGATGCTCCATTCCAAACTGAACAATCTTTCCATCCCCAGTTCTGTAGCTGAGCCCAAAAACGGGAACTCTTTCCTCCATTCTTCAAAACTCATACTAATGATATCAAGAAGTGATCTTTTCTGTAACATTTCCAAAGCTGCAAACTGATTGACTCCACAACTTACAAGGATCTCAATTCTAGAATCAGATTCTATGGTTTCGATATCTTCTATCTGAAGGTCCTTTCTTGAGTATTCACTGGATAACTTGCTAATGTACTCACAGATGTTAAGCACTGAGTCCGTCGTGATTATCGGTTTCATCCCAAGTTGAATCATAGCTATTTGGAAATTCGTCAATGTTTCATACCTTGTGTACGTTGATGAAGTAGAAATAATCACATAACTCGTTTGATACTTCCTTTGAACACGGAGAAGTCTTTCACCAATGATCAAATCGCCGTCTAAGTTGTATTGTTCTAATGATTTGGCTTGAATTATCAATATTGCGGTCTTGGAATTGATAATAAAGTCAGCATCGTTTTCATCCATTTCAAATTCCAACACTTTCAATCCCTTGCAATGGTCATCAAGGAACCGTAAGTACTCTTGGTTGATGTTGATATAAGTCAAATTAAACCCAATGGTACCTGTGGCGTCGGAAATACTGCTATTGAAATGATTCTGAGTCTCTCTTTGAAAATTATTATCCTCCACCATTGAAGGTTCCTGTTGTTCCTCACTCCGTCTCGCTGTTGACAAGACTTCTGTGGTCTGTTCACCTTTTAAATACTCCAATAATGGGACTCTAACCGTTGGAATTGCTCTGCCAACTTTGGCCTTCTTCTTTCTCTTGGATATAAGCTCTTCCAATTCATCATCAATTGACCGTTTAGCTGTAGGTCTTGACTCGATTGTGGTTTGATTCATGCTTAAAACAGTGGTTGCCATTTTATTCACCGCTAATGTATCTTCAAAGTTCATTGCTGTTTGATCATTGTTGGTCTTGTGTGCTGCGAAGTGGGACTTACCAAATAGACTGGTCATGGAAGTGTCTGAATCATCATCTAGTTCGGGAATATGGTAGGACCTATTGGTGGGTTCAGGGTTAGGTTTGGTGGATCTGCGTACGGATTCTGTAGGTTCCTGATTCGTTGATTTCCTGAACTTTGATCTTAAAGTGATTTTGAGCTCATCAGGCTGTGGAGTTGGGTTTTCTTTTTCTTCCTCCCTATTGAACTCTTCAATACAATCAGCAATGATAGCGTCACATTCACCGTCAGTGATGATATATTCCGAAGCTGTTACTAACTTCACCAAAGTGTCTGTTGCCTCCTCAAATATTTGCAATTGCTGGGCTTTAATACTTTCATCGGTCAAATCTCGCTCTTTGAACTTAGATGCGATAAATTGGAAGTACAGTAATGGATCTTCCTTTTCATTAGGGATCTTCAACTTCTTTGGGACTTTCACGTTGGCGTATTCTAGGGAGTTCTTTGATTCATTGTAAGGAGGGGCTGAATCCATGAAAGGTGGGGCTAATCTGTACTCTAGACCTTTCTCAAGTTCCTCTTCAATTAGATGTGATTCAAGTGGTCTAGTGTCTGATTCTAAAGGGCTGGATTCGTCTGGTATGTCTGTGTTCCATTTCTCAACATCAAATTCAAGAGGGACCTCCTTAGGATCTTCCTCTCTTAACTTGAAAATGTAGTCATTCATCTTCTTTAAGCGGCGTAACCCATCATGGAGGTCATTTTCAAACACAGAGAGCTCTTGTTCTGGATCACACAATTCTGCAATTTCTTCCTCTACCAAACCAACATCGGTGTCCTTTTCCATTTCTATGCTCAACGGGATATCAAAGCAATGAGCAGGCTCATCTACCAAATTCATACCAGTGTCAATCAAGTTCACTCTAAACTTTTCAACTCCTTCTTGGACCTTCTCCAACTTCTTGAACTCATTGGGTAACTCAAATCCAGACTTGAGAGCCTCCTTAACAAACTCCTTTACCTCTTTAGTCACCGTCATGACTTCCTTTGGGAGGACATCCATCTCTGTAGCTTTCTTGAATCCATCATATTGATAGTCACAAACGTCACAGCTACCAATGAAGTCTTGGAGTCTATCTGTAACAGGCGGCTCATTGCTCTTAGGATCAAGGATAACACACTCAGTGATTAAGAACTTAGTTTTCAAAACCAAAGGAATGGTATCATAACTTTTCAACTTCAACATATCTTCATTCTTGATGATTTGAGTGGCTGTTTTCAAAAACCCAGCTGATTGTTTGTCTATGCTCATCTTCTCCTTCAATTTGCCTTCAAACTCTGAGATTCCTAGATCTGCCATTTCAACATGGAATGAATCCGTTGACCATTGCCACTCTGTCACATTAAGGTGTATGTTGGAGTCCATGACGGTTTAATAAGGTAAGATAGTAGGGCATGTGTTTGTGGATGTAATTGGGTGACTTCAACTGATAATACGCCTTCTAGATAGATCATCTCATGATCAGCTACTGGCCATAGTATTATCCTTAAATTTAACGGACGCGCTATACCGCCCGGCGGCTAATTTAACTCAAATAAACATAAACATATCATTAATATACAGACATTAGACATAGAACAGAGAAGAGTACACATTATCTTCTCAACTCCCTAGGGATCCAACAGCAAAAGCAACTTAAAAAGGCGCTCTAAAAACTTTTTAAACGTCAGTGAACGCCTCTTTTACTCAGAGGCAACAACCTTCGAAACGGGGGAATATTCAAACAAAGCTCCTATAACTTATTCGGCGTTTAATGGCTTTCTAACAACGAACAATTGCATAGGAGTGAAAAGCTTCTTCTCACCACCAGCGACTAACCCAACGGCAGCGTCTTCTAATGCGGCAGTGACTCTTGAGGAACCCTTAGCAGCAATACCTAAGAATTCTAAAGTGCTGACAAAGGCAGTTGTGATTTGTCTACCGACATATGAAGTTCTGACAAATGTACTCAAGTCGTATAAGGATTGAACGTATTTCCATTCACCGGTCAATGGGTAGTACCATGGGATTTCATCATCGGAATCAGCCAAATCTCTTTCGTATTCGATTTCAAAACCAACATTCTTTAAAGCTTGTCTGGCGACATCAACAGAGTACATCTTTGGAATACCATCACCGATTTCAATTTCGTAACAGATTCTTCTATGTTCTTCGTTGGTTTCGTCGTAGTTATCAGTCATCACCCACTCGTAAACACCGAAAACACCACCTGGCTTCAACACCTTGTAGATTTGAGAGTAGACACCTTCCAAAACTGGAGCATGAACAGTGGCTTCAATGGCGTAAACAGCATCAAAGGTAGCTTCTGGGAAATCCATCTTCATGAAATCACCCTTGACGAATTCCAATTGCTTTTCCAAGTTGAACTTCTTAGCGTAGTGGTAGGCCTTTTGGATTTGGTAATCGTTGTTGTTCAAACCGGTGATATGAGCACCAGTGAATCTGGCAATTTCTCTAGCTGGGCCACCAACACCACAACCGACATCAAGGACCTTCCAGCCTTCTTTGATACCAATCTTGTTGGCTAAGTAGTGTTCGTGTCTGGCACTGGCTTGGTTGAAGGCTTCACCCTTGAAGTAAGTGGAGAAGTGGAAAGAAGTACCCCAACCGTATTCGTAGAGATCGGTAACAACGTTGTAGTAAGAGTGGGTACTTTGGTTGTAGTTTTCCAATCTCTTTTGTTCGGCATCCTTATCGGTCTTACCATCCCAATTCTCCAAGAAATCATTGATAGAGACTTCGTGGGCCTTCTTGTCCTTGTTCAATAAAGCAGAGACACCGACTTTGGAATCGGCATCCTTACCGTGCAAGGCCTTGGAGAAAGCAGCTTGTTTGGCTTTTAATTCTGGAGTACCAGCAAATGGAACTTCTGAGACTGTTGAAGACATGATTTGTTAAGGGGAATTGAATGTATGTTAAACGTTGAGTTTAAAACAAGTAACTGTCAATTGTTGAAAAAGGATTAACAGAGCTTCTGCAATAACTAGGTCTCCCTCCTTTGATCTGGTATGCTTCTTCCAAGGATTTCTCTTTTTATTTATTTGAGATTTTTCACGACGTAGCGCGTTAGTTCAATTATTTGTGCCGCCAACCAGCACGCCAGCTTCGTTTAGCTTCACGTCGGGCACAAAGGAGACGCGGCTTGGCTTTCCCACTAAACGATGCGCATACAAATCGTACAGTAGAAATTATAGCTTGCCAAGCTAAACGAGCAACTCGGAGCTAAACGAGCTCCCAGAGATCTGAGGCAGATCTAAACGAGGGTCTGTTAAGTATGGGGGCGGTGTTCGGGTGTTCGTAAAATGTTAGCCAGTTAATTATATTTACATATAGGAGCTGAAAGGAGAAAGGAAACTAGTTCGGAATCGGGATATTTCGGGAACATTTCGATGTAGGTCTCGGGGTCAGTTGGTAATTATTTCTAGTAATCGGGTTCAAATCACTGGATAGGAGAATCTAGCTGAAGCTTTACGTCAATCAGATTATATCTATAACATCTATTAAGCGACTCTCTATAAACAGACACACACCTCAGATCATCCAAAGATTCTTGTGATTTGGACAATCAAACCACCGGAACCAAACCCAATAACAATGACGATCAAAACGACATTAATGACGATCTGAACCATAGAAGCAAACATGAATCTTGGAGCGAAGATCTTCCAAACCATCAAATGTCTTCTGAAAACAGTGGCAAAGATCAAAGAAGTCAGAGTGACCACTGACTGATAGGTCAACAAGGTCCCACAGTTCTCCGCAATGCGGGCGTATAAGGAGATAGGCTTGCTTGAAGGTGGGATTCTCCAGAATGTCAACAATGGCATGGACAAGGCCACCAAGATGAACGAGCCGAAAGTGTTCAATGTGATTGGAATATGGGTCAATGGGAAAATGATCGACTCCACAAGTGAGAACCCGATCTCCCAGTTGATGGACGGAATAGTAGCTTGATGTCCTGTGGGGAAGAAGTAATACCCACCTAACAACCCCATAACCACAGGAGAGATTAAGTTCTCTCTGATTTCAAGAATCTTGGTCAATTCCAAGAATCCTAACAATTGGAACACAAACCCGAAAATAACCAATTGGCCCATAGGCTTGGTGAATAGCATGATGGCAGAGAGGAAATTGATCACCAACAGGAAGTATTCAGACCCATAAACGTTATGATAACCCATAATACAGGCCTCTTTGCTTGACGTCTCGTTGTGTTTGATGTCCAGTCTGACACACAGTGGGCCTCGTGACCAGGCGTAGTTGGCTGCGAGTAAAGTGATACCAGCGACAATTCGAGCAATGGTAAATTTGGCAAAGTGGACCGAGGATAATTGTAAATGTTGGATCAATGGGATCTCAATGATCGATTGGTTTCTTTCAATGTACTCCAACCCCCAGTAAAGTGCAATCATGAACAACATTGCCCTGAAGAACGAGTTCCAAAGTGGCGCAGCACTGTGATAGGACGCAGAGATATTGTAGAAACCCTTGATAATCTCCGGTAAGATCAAAGCATTGACACATAGTAAAGACACGACCCACCAATGCATCCCAAAAGTAGGCACACAGCTGTCACCTTGCTCTTCACGGCACACAGAGACCAAAGATGTGACTCTGGTGATCACCATGAAAGCCACAGAATGGTAGACACCCATGACTCTATCAACTTTACTCCTGGCCTGCAAGGACTTCAAAAGAGCAATAAACCCGAACGTTGAAAGCAAATGAGCCAAGATACGGTCCTCCCAAATAGTGAAAGAGTTCGAAGCAAAGATGGCACAATGGACAAAGATGAACAACATACCCAGTAAGGACCAGAAGCCTCTCACTTTATCCATCGAAGTTCTAATCAACCAAAGCGGGGAATATCTGTCAAAGACAGGGATGAAGAACCCCACAATGATACCAACAGCAACACCTAAAAGACTGACCCACCCCATCGAGATGAACCCTGGTTTCAAAACCAAAGAAACGGAGCTGAATATCACCGTTGATAATAAGGACATTGCAACGATAGCTGGGACGATTTCCTCTGAGAGTTGGGTCCCAACGACTGAAGGAATGAGCTTGAAATAAATGATCAAGATCAAAACGGAGATGAAGAAAAGAGAAATACCAACGGTGATTGAAAACATATCGAAACGGGCCCAGAGATCTTTGCATCTTTCCAAAGACAATGCTTGATATTCGGTGAATGCGGCATTGTAAGTCTCCGGCGTCGATGATTCGAAGGAAGACATCAATTTCTCGTATTGAGCGTTGATCTGTTTGTCGTCTTTAAGCGAGGAAGAATGGTTTCTGTACCTTTGGATTTGTTGTACTGTCAAATGATTGGCCAGTTTGAAGTCCTCGTCGTTGGCAAAGGCTTCGTGGATAGGAGCACCAAGACTGTTGAAAGGAATAGGCAAACCGAACAACAACGAGAATGTTGGCACCAAATCGATTTGGTTCACGGCTCTGTAATTCTTACCGTTGCCAGTGATATCATAATTCCCTTGAGACAAAGATTGGAAAGATTGTGGTTTCTTCGAGTACATCCACAGAGCAGCCTCCAACTCGTCCTGAGAGTCACCGCCATGGTTACCAGTTCTATCCATCCCGTGGTCACCAAACACCACTAATAGCGTGTCTTCGTCCAACTTGTCGATGATATTTCCCAGGAATTCGTTCATTTGCAGCTGTTTGTCCTTCATGGCGTAATGGTCTGGGCCGTATCTATGCCCGCAATGGTCGACACCTAGTAGATGTCCCACTAGAACATCCCATTCTGATGTCTCCAATTGCGGCAATAAATGTTCAATGACACCGTTATCAACTGTGTGCAAATCCCAAACATTCAAGGAATCATAGGGTTTGGATTGGTTTAAGAACGGGCCAAACACAGCTTGCCATGTATCATCCCCAACGAAACTTGTCAATTTGCCATTGCTGTATAGCTGTTTGATGAAATTGTCCTCATCGATGACATCACCGTCAAAATTGGACCCAGCGTCAACAAATGTCGGTAGAGATCCCGTAGTTAGACCTTTCAATCTTTGCAATGTTGTCGTTGGCGGGTCGGCTAAGAACTTCAAGAGAACAGATTGCCCAGGGTACTTGCTTGTGAGCTCGTAAGGCAACGTGAGATGATTATGGTACGGCTTGTCAGAGTGTGGATCTGGGATCACGAAGTCGAATCTTAAAGCATCGATGATGACAAACACAGCTTTATCAAAGTTTCGTAGTTGTTCTGCGCCGGAATTGGAGAAGACATCATCTGTGAGAGACGAATGGTTGTCTAGCACTTGTCTGGAGAGAAGGAACCCCTTCGTGAAGAACCCAAGGGCAATGAATTGCAATATGGCTATCGAGAGGAACAGTATCGTGTATAGTACCGATGCGAGTCGTAGCTTACTGAATCTTACTTGGTTTTTAGTGGCTCGACTGGATCGATTGTTAGACATCAGTCTTTTATGGACTTCCTCTGCGTCAGGCGGTTGGTCTGTGATTGTTGACATTGTGATAAGATTATGATCTTTTGTTGTTGTTGTTTTGGTTTCCAGGATGCACCAAGCTCAAAAGGGGAGACGAATATGGAGACAGTTTTGCTTGGGAAATTCTATATCAGAAGCATAAACTGATCAATTGAGAAAGATATTGAGAGTGTGGTATTAGTGAAACAGAGTTGGGTATATCTGTTGAAAAAAAAATTGTCTTTGTTTAATTAGCTTACTGAAACTGAATATGCCCCTGCTGCAAATACAATTGGATCAAAGATCAAATCACAAGCTGGGCGCGCGAATAATTTGCGATGGAAACTTCGGCGCGTGCAAAAAAAATAAATCAAAAATCTTTTTGCCGAATTTCCCTCAAATTTTTTGATGAATAGCCGGATTAGATCTGATGCTCAGGTGATCAGAGCTTAGGGCTGTTTAATTGTGGAGATTAGCAGCATTCACGTGACTTAACCGCCATAATTTTTCTGGAAATAGTTAAAAATTCGTCAAGTGGCTTGGATCGGTTCATTTAAATTGTCAGATGTCAAATGCATTTATAATATAAAGTGAACTTTCCCTTAAAACAAAGGTATTCTCTTTAACACACAACTGTTCCATATTCAAGCCAATACTACAAACATGAGAGCATTCTACCATGACAACGATCCATCAGTGGATTACCGTGAAGACCATGATTCCGGCATCGAAGTTAGTGAATCTGAATTAAAATCCATTGGTGTTTTATACTACAATCTTTCCACCATTGAACAAGTTAATCAATTAGCCAAGGAAAGAGACTACAAGAACCGCGATCAGATCGAAATCTCTCCTACTTCTTTTGGTTCAGAAGAAGCATTAAAGGCCAAGCTGGATATTTTCTACGCTGAACATATTCATGAAGATGAAGAAATTAGATATGTGGTTGATGGTGAAGGTTTCTTTGACGTTAGATCCAAAGATGACAAATGGATTCGTGCCAAAGTTGCTAAGAATGACCTGTTGATTCTTCCTGCTGGTATTTACCATAGATTCACCTTGACCAGTGATAACTACATCAAAGCCATGAGATTGTTCAAAGAGGAACCTAAGTGGATTGCTTTGAATAGACCTGTTGATGAAAACGAATACAGAAAGGAGTACGTTCAAAGCATCAGCGCTGCCAGTTGATTACAATTATTAGCTCTGTTTCTACTAATTTGAAGATTTCTGAGCTGGCTCTTGAGATCTCATACGTGTAGCTTATTGGTTTGCACAGTAATTGATTACAAGTACATGTCTTTATGTAACAACTTTATATCGTACATAATAATTCTTTTTTTCTTATGCCAATATCTATACAAGGCAGGTAACACTATATACAAGCAATAAATAAAACACACACTCACACCCCCTACTTGGCCAACTTAGAAGTTTCAGTCAAGATCTTGGAACCAGCCTGTTGAGCCTTCTTCAACTGTTGAGCATATAAGGAGGCGTTCAAAATCTTAATAGGAGTTCTAGGCTTTCTCAATTGGGCAGCGAAGATCAAAGAAGTAGTGAACAGGGCCAAAGCACCAGCTTGATGTGCTGAAGCCAAAGGAATTGGAACCAAGTACAACAATGTGAAGATACCAAGGGTGACCTGTAAGGAAACGACACCCATCATAGCGTGCACAGACTTCTTAGCGGCTCTAGGAATGATGAATTTGTTACGAACAGCGTACATGTGGACAGCTAAGACGGTGAAGAAAGTGGTTGTGGCAAGGATTCTATGGTTTAATTGGACAGTGGTTGGGTTCTCCAACATGTTTCTCCAGAACAAATCAGATTTATCTTCCTTTCTGGCGTAGGTCTCATCGAACAATTCACGGTTAGAAGGAACATAATCGTCCCCCATGTGTGGGAAAGTGTTGTAAATCAACCCAGCATCCAACCCAGCGACTAACCCACCAGACATAGCGGTGATGAAGGTCAAAGCAACCAAACCCAAAGCGATTCTTCTTAAAGGAGCTAAAGCTGGGTTTTCCAATTGTTGGAATAACTCCATTGATCTCTTTGGATCTTTAATCCATTTGTTCTCGCGTAAGATCTCAAACCCTGTCCAGATCATACCTGCATATAGGGCAAAAGCAGCACCCAAATGAGTAGTTAAACGATATTGCGAGACAGTAGGCTTGGATCTTCTTTCTTCTAATTGCTTCTCGTCTAATCCAGACTTGACCATCCACCAGCCAATGGCACCTTGTAGCCCTAGCAACAGCAACAACACAAAGATTCTTCTGTTGACTCGAGGAGTGGTCTTTCTCTTAGCAACGAAGTAAGCAGCAGGTAATAACATGACAACACCGATAGCACGACCCCATAATCTGTGAGCCCACTCGAAGAAGAAGATCCATTGGAATTCCTCTAAGGTGATGTGTGAGTTTAATTGTTTGAATTCTGGAGATTCTTTATATTTGGCGAACTCTTCTTCCCATTCTTGATGGTTTAAAGGTGGGATAGCACCAGTGACTGGTTTCCATTCTGTGATTGAAAGACCGGATTCTGTAAGTCTGGTGATACCACCGAGAACAACGATACCGAACACTAAGCCGGAGGTACCGATCAACCAGTAACCAACCCATTTGGATGAGTTTAACAAAGTTCTCTTTCTTGCTTGTTGTTCAACAACAGGTTCAACAGTTTGGGCGGTTCTGAAAGCTGAGAATGTGGAGAAGTTACGAAGAGAAGATCTCTTGGCGTTGAAAGCAGCATTGCTGAAGAAGTTTCTTTGAAGTAAGCCTGTGGAGATCGTACTGGCACTGGATAAGACTCTAGAATTAACAGAAGATGAAGAAGCTCTAGTTGCAGTTGATGAAGCAAGTGTGAAGTTTTTAATGCTCGTGTTCTTAACCGTGTTCAAAACCGACACGTTCTTCAAGAAGAAGAACTGAGACTTGGATAAGACTGAAGCCATCTTTCTTGTTGACTTCTAGGAGGCTAAGTGAATGGGGAAAGATGGAGAGAGTTATAGAACTGAAAACACAAGTAGTAATTCTGTAATTGTAACGGTATATTTCCATGGCACGATTCAAGATTCCTTTTTTTTGATGTGCCCAATCGGGAAATATTCGCGCGTGCTGACCAACTGAGGAAATCTCACAGGTTCAATTGCCCAGCTGTGTTCACGTGATACTCCTTTTATTATATATACGGTTTGTTCGTAGCGTTTAGATATTATATTGCTTATTTGAAGGCTTCTTTAACCTTTTCAGAACCACCTTGTCTTTCTAAATCCTTAACATCTCTTTCTGTACCCCAAACTTGACCATTTTTCCAAATGGTAGGAACCCATTTTCTTCCAGCAATTTCAGTGAAAGCTAATTCTAATTGTCTAGCTTCATTTTGATCAGCCAATTTATCTAATTCTAAAACGACGAATTTGGAACGAAGGTTATTTTGAACAAGTGTACGTTCAAGGTAATGACAATCTGGACACCAACTTTTAGAAATAAAGAAAAATGGATTGGCACTGATGTATTGTTTGGCTTTGGCTAGGTATTCAATGGAAGCTGACATTTTATGAATGTTTGGGTAGATAGAAGTTTGAGGTAACCTATAGACTGATCTTTCAGGGTGTGAATGTAAAGGAAAGATGACAATTACTTTCAAGTTTCCATACTCCTGGAGTTTAGAAACATCGCCACAATAAAAAAACAAATCACGACTATTCACGTGCATATAAGCGTGTCACGTGACGGGACCGCGATCTTGTTTTTGAAAATAGAAGCGCTTCAACTTTCAATTGGCCAAACGCGGATCGAACAAAAAGGGTGTGGTTGAAATCGTACAGATATGAATCTCAAGTCCAACATTAATATTATTCCACTTCACTCATTTAATTTCATATCAACACAATTAAATAATAAAAAAAAATGGGTTCTGCTTACACTATCTTCGGTACCAAGGTCCAAGCTCACTGGATTTCCATCGCCACTTTATCCGCTGCCATTGGTGGTGCTGTTATCCCAAGTTACTTACCTTCCAAGAAGACCGAAGCTGTTAAGGCTCCAGAACCAGTTGTTCAAAAGCAAGCTGACGAAGACTTCGATGTTGAGAAGTTATTAAAGTATGTATCAATGGGATCTATCAAGTGCCGGGAGTTATAATACTAACAGTTTTACTTTCCAATTAGTGATTTCTTGAAAGACAACGAAGGTGAAAAGCAATCTTAAGTTGTCTCCTTTTCTGCTCTTTCTATGATTCCCGTTTCAGTTCTTTCATGATTTTGAAGGCTTTGGATATTCTTTGATACATATACACATTTTATCTCATCTGTTACAAGCTGACATATGAAAGTACACACTTTCAGAGAAGTAGCTGTCCCCTCGTAGTGACGTATACAGGTATGTGGCGCGTACCAAGAAAAAATCGTTCAAAGTGATAATATTCAAATAATTATTTGAATTAATTCAGAAGAGTTGATTCTTATATTAGGTTTAAATATCTCTCCAATCTCAACATCTCACAGCTGTCAAAAATGAAGTATGTCATCGAACACATGGAGGAAGGTTTCTCCGAATGGGTGCGTTTAGAATACGCTCAAATCATCAAAGACATTGGAGCTGGTAACCTTTACTTGACATCTCTGCCATCTCAAACCACACAAGCAGACATCCCACAAGAATTACTCGATCTAGGTTTACAATGGACCACCAAGCCGGTCAACGAACTGATTGACCCAGCCACCAACGAGCCAATCCAATCCGAAAGAACTTGTATCTTATATCCTCGTGCCGATACCGATTTGGTTCCTGAAGATGCTCAAACTTATGAATGGTTGGTGTTTGGTGGTATTCTTGGTGCTCATCCTCCAAGAGACTTGACCCTTGAATTGATCAAGAAGTACGGGTACACTGGGAAGAGACTGGGTGATAAGCAAATGTCCACTGATACCGCTGTTAGAACAACGAACATTATCTTGGAGAGACAAACTAAGTTTGAAGACATCAAGTTCATCGATTACCCTGAGTTTAGATTCAACAAGAGCGAGGCTGTTGAGATGCCTTTCAGATACGTGCTTGACTCTGAGGGCCAGCCTATCTTGCCAAAGGGCATGCTGGCTTTGATCAAGAAGGACTCTGAACAGTCTTTGGATGACTTGTTGGCTTGAGAAGATGGCTTTTGTATACTATGAATTTTACATTGTAGAAGTACGCCTATATTACATTATTTACAAACTATTCCTCTAAACCTTCCAACAAATCACTCTCCAAGTCATCTTCAGCCTCAGCCTTGGCGAACGAACTAGGCAACAATTCCTCCACTTTCAAGATCTTCTTCATGGAGTAAGCATCTTCACCATCGGCATAGTAACTTTTTTCAACACTCAACACTTCGAACTTCAAAGTATCTCTGTATAAATGCAAGGCAGCTCTATTGGATTCTCTAACGTGTAAGCTGACATACTGTGATTTGAAAGTCTCCGTAAGGACAAAAAGACATTGTCTCATTAGTTTCTCAGCGATACCTTGTTTTCTGTAGGTTCTCATGACAGATAACGAGGTGATGTGGCCATGAGGGGTCTTATCTTCGGCATCTGGGTCATCTTCCATCTTACCAAGGACGTAGCCTACCACTTTCTCACCTTTGCGGACATAAGACGGATCACCTTTGACATCTTGAGCTTCAGCTGTGGTGAGGTCTTCTTCGCCTGTGATGGTAGTGGCGACGAAGGAAGCTTCAGGCCAAGCTAGTAAATGATACATGTAGTATTTCAATTGATAGTTCTCTGGTAAATTGTGCAAATTACAATTTTGCATTGCTGAAATGTCTTCAATGGTGGCTTTTCTGATCGTTATGGCCATTTTTGTTGTTTGATTGATATGGGAAATGGAAATGGGAAGGATGAGTGGGTGTATCTCTTGATGGATATTGCAGCACAAATAATAAGACAAGACGACTTCTAGATTTTGAATTGATGGACGTTCACTCTCCTGAGATTCTTCAGGTACTTTGCAACATTTCATGATTTGGCGGCGGGCGGATCTTCTGATTTTCTTCGGATTTTTCAGGATTATGTAATCAGATTTCCCTCAGGCGCTTCCTCATAATCTCTAATTCTTTTTTTTATCTTTATATTACAAAGATCGATCTAAATTACACAAAAGCGATACTTCACTCGTTTTTACACTATGGACCCGCCATTACCATTGTTGTTGTTGTTGCTGTTGTTGTTTCTAGAAGCACTCGTGCTGCTTCTTGGATCGACGTCCAATAGCACAGGCTTCAAGATATTATCGTCAAAAGTCTGGAACCATTTCGAGGTGTCTGATTCCTGTAAGATGTTAGTCACAGTGTCGACCAACGATTGGCCCTGTTCGTCGCCGTAAGGCTGAAGGTCCTGGGTCGGTATCACGTCTAGGGAATTGCGAGCCTTGGTGCTGTTATCAGAATACGGGGTTCTGATGTTTGAAGGAGATTCGTTGAAACGACGGCTCTGCAAGATTTGGTTCGAAGCAGTGCCAATTTGGGATCTCGTTGTCTCGATATCGAACTCATCGTCGTCGGATTCATCTTCAACCACACAGCCCGTCTTGATGTTCAAAACCTCCAACATACCAGCAGTGGTTCCACCAAACATAATCACTGTCAACACCACAACCACCAGAACAGTGGCCAGCAGCGTGCTCTTGAACTCGCCTTGGATCCCCATGGCCAACGCAACACCAACGGCCCCTCTCAGCCCGGCCCAGAACGTCATCATTTGGTATTGGTATGGGATCTCGTCTGGGATGTTTTGGTTGCCGGCACGCGTTCTATGCGCCCAGTTAATCACTCTAGAAAGTGGGAAAACGGCACACCATCTGGCAACACAGATGGAGATCGTGGTCACTATGATCAACATTGGCTTGTACACCAACTCGACTTCGGTGAAAAGTGCAAGACCCAAGTAAATGAAGATGAAATTCTCAGATAAACGAGCCAGCAATTGGAAAATGTACTTTGTGGAGATTTGCGTTCTTCTGGACATATTGTAATACGCGTAGTGTTTCAAAGTGATACCGCAGAACAACAAACTGACAATACCAGACATGTGGCACCCATTGGAGAAGAAATACGACTCATAAGCGATCAAAAGAACAAGACAGCTTTCGATCTGTGGATATCTTCTGATATGGGAATGTTTCAAAATCAAAGCGACAAGGAACCCAATGGCGACACCGATCAAAAGAGACACGGTGAACGTCATCAGGAACAAACCAGCACCTTCAAAGATAGACGAGAACTTAGGGTCCTTCCCGTGGAACTGCTGGCACGTCTCAAACATAACAATGGAAATAGCATCGTTCAACAAAGACTCTCCAAAGATAATAGTGTATAGCTTAGGATCAACCTTGTAAGCATTGAAAATGGATAAGATGGTCACTGGATCCGTGGCCGACAAGGTGGCACCAACAGACAAAGCATCAACAAAGGATAAATTGATCGATTCTAACCCCAGACTGGTCCAAATCCATAAGATAATCCCAAGAACAACAGAACTGATGAAAGTCCCAGGAATGGCAAATGTCAAGATGGACCCGATGTTTCTGAAGAAATTCGCCTGATGCAGCTCATACCCTGAGTTCAGAATGATCGGAGGTAATAGCACATTGAAGAAATATGACGAATTGAAAGTCACGGTGTCTTGAATGTAATGACCTGGAGAAACTCTAATGATCAACCCAACAACCATCCCGTAAAAGATCGAAAGAACCGTCTCATGGACAGCCTGGATACGCTTCTGCTGGAGGTAATAACTGGACCATAAAGCAGATATCAAAAGGAAAAGCAAGATGAATAAGGCCCAAGAACTAAAGATTTCTTCAGTTATTGGATTACTGTCTAAATCGTCGCCATCAGGAATGTCAACATCTGGAAGATCTGCATCTGGATCATCACTGAGAGCTCTCTTGAGGAGGTATTTCCCCGTCCATAATATAATACTGGACATGGCTAATCAGAATTGTGTGGGAATAATGATTGGGTGAAGATTAAAAAAAAAGGGCAATTTAAATTAGGTGTTTGTTCTAAAGTACAAACCACATACATACACTTGTTCTGGCTGTTATCCTGCTGCTGTCCCCTTTAAGCAGTCGTTTAAACATCCAAACATCCCCGGCGCTTTTTATGGTATGACGTAAATGTGGCTTTATTCCTGTGCACGTGATCGGAGATGTGGCCCGTTCCGAATTATCGAACCGAACAAATGGCTGCATACGTCTTCGATCTGCCAAAATCGAAAGGCACGTAAATTCCAATTCTCAAGTGAAAATAAATATCGACGTGTTTACTGAGACATAAAGCCCCTGAAACCAATGTAAACAGATGACCTTATTTGGTTTGTTTTGATCCATATATCCCGTCTATTACAATGTCTAGTATGTTACGAAGTCTCTGTGAGTGATCTTACCTTCCCTTCTTCATAAAAAAGATGTCATCAGCACCACGAAACACGTCGAAGGGTCCCATTATCACATCACCTATCCAGGAATGTACCACAATATACTAACATTTCTTCCTAACAGTCCGTCCTATTGTCATCTCTGGTCCATCTGGTACTGGTAAGTCCACCTTATTGAAGAAGTTATTCGCCGAGTTCCCAGATAACTTTGGTTTCTCCGTTTCAAACACTACCCGTCAACCACGTGCCGGTGAAGTTAACGGTAAAGATTACAACTTCATCACCGTTGATGAATTCAAGAAACTCATTGATGAAAAGGCCTTCATTGAATGGGCTCAGTTCTCAGGTAACTACTACGGAACCACTGTCAAGTCTGTCGGTGAAGTTGCTAAGGCTGGTAAGACTTGTATTTTAGATATCGATATGCAAGGTGTCAAATTAGTTAAAGAAACTGATTTAAACGCTAGATACCTTTTCTTGGCTCCACCATCTGTTGAAACTTTGAGACAAAGATTGGAAGGTAGAGGTACCGAAACTCAAGAATCTGTCGAAAAGAGAATCGCCGCTGCTACTGCTGAAATCGAATACTCCAAGACTGGTGCTCATGACAGAATCATCGTCAATGATGACTTGGACAAGGCTTACTCTGAATTAAAGGAATTCATCTTTGAACAAAAATAGATCTTCACTTGCTCATAATAATATACACATCTGGAAAATAATTCAAAGTCGTTGTACGTAGTCATAACTCATTGTATTTGTTAATTATTAATTATTGAATGTGCATAATATTCTTCTCAATTCAATCAAGCAAATCAATTGGATCTTTACCCCCAGGAACAAGTTTCAACATATCGGAAAACGTAGCGTCGGTACTCATACTACTGGATCCTATTTCATTTACCTCTTGATGAGACCTAATGGCCGATTTCCTTGGTCTTGGTGTTGAACTTCTTGAGATGGACTTTCTGGGTTTTTTCCTTGATGCTAATGGGGTCATTAAATCTTCATTGGATGAATTCGCAGACCTTAGACTTCTTTTCCTGACTGTACGTGTTTTCGGATCTGATGAAATCACTAGGACATGTTCATGGATTCTAACTTTCTTCTTCTTCTTGGCTTTAGTATCCATAGTGCAGTCTGGGGAACTTCTTATCATATTGATAGATTCTGCATAACCATCTGAAGAAATGAATAAAGAGTTCAGGTTGTTGATATCTTGCCCGTCAAAGTTAATGCAATCACTGGTGTTTAGAGGAGAATAATCAGATGATATCTTACTATTTCTCAATTTCTGCACCACATGAGCCAAATCATCTTCTGTTCTTTTAGGCTTTGATAATAATTGTGGGACCTTATTTCCTTTCATTAATCGATGGTGTCTCTGGGCCAATGGACTCTCGTACAGATCAAGTGAATCATCAACAGAGATGTCTTCATTAAATGAGGATGACAGGATAGACATGTTGGTGTGAATAACAGGTGACAGATCATCAGACATGGACATATCAACGTCACGTTTTGGGGTAGAAAATGCATCGAATTGCCTTGTTGGTGTAGTATATGTGTTCACTCTCCATATTGATCTATTTAATGGAGTGGATTGAACAAAACTTGATCTCTGTGGTAATAAGTTTATGGGGGTTTGCAAAGCTGTTGTGTCTTGAGGCGTTGATGTTGACTTTGGTGGCAAATTGAAATCTGAAGGTTGTAAAGAAACCTGTGTTGTGTGATCTTTGAATGAATGTAAGGCAGAGGATTCTAGCCATTTCTCAGGTTTCTGTAAACCGGTATTGCTTGCTGTGTGTCTTGAAGTGTTCGTAATGTCCTGAAGTGGGCCACTACTGTTTTGATTCAACTTGTTATTCCTTGAAGAATCCTGGTTAAAAAGACGGCTTTTCAAGGAGACACCTGCAGTGAGAATTGGTTTGGGTTCATCTCTGAATACATCGACTCTCCTTTTGTTGTTATATATCTGATTTGGCTTCTTTGGTGACACACTTCTAACGGCAGCATTTATATTATTTGTGGAGAAAAATTCATCAACATAATCGACGTTTCTTGGTAAAGGTGGCGGATCCATATCAAAGTCGTCAAATTCAGGCAGTTCCTGATCTTGATCAATGTTGGTGGTGGTGTTCTTCAACGGTGACGTTACATGGGGAGCATTGGCGTTTGGTATTGAAGAGTTTAAAGAAGAAGTATTGGCAGGATTGAATGTTGTGTCACTCAACACTGGGTCTTGTTCATGGATCTGTTGTCAGTCATCTGGGCCTTGTTATGAAGCAGATATTGGCTAATTAGGATTCAAAAGTGGATCTGTGTACCTTTAAATATGGAGTCTCTGTAAACGTTGAAGCGACGAGGTTTAGAATAGTACATATTGGGTATGACTCTATGAAGGGTCAATAGAACATCATAGCCTGTTGATAGATGGCGTAAGCTTATGTTTGTAAACAGATCCATTAATTATAATAGTTGAAACTTGAAAATTAACCGCCGAACAAGAACTCAGATTTTGAAATGCGGGCGAGCAAATCGACAGGAGCATTATAATAAATATCTGATAAACAACAAACAGCTAGTGAAGCACATGAACGATTCACGCTGAAAAGGCCTACAGTTTCAACCATCAGATACCACATCCAGCATACATCATATCATCCTAGTCAATGTCTCAGCCATCGGATATAATACAGGTTTCCAACCCTACCCAAACGTCTACAAAATCTGCCTTGAAAGGCGGCTATAATCCGTCTCTTGGCCCAATCCAACTACCTACCTCCTATCAAGCACAACTAGCCAGCACTGCATCATCCAAACGTAACATATATGACCACAGCTTATCCCGTCGTGCCCCTGAGGTGAATCTATCTTCGCTATCGTACATCTTCAATGTGATGATCCAGTACTCTCAGAAGAATTCCAAGGGGATTCAAGAACTTGAAGGTAAACTCAACACATTAGGTTATTCAATCGGACCAAAAGTTCTAGAATTGATCACTTTAAGGGAGGGGAAAAACGCCAAACGTGAGATTAAGCTAGTGGAGATCCTTCAATTCATTCACACACAAGTGTGGCGTACTTTATTCGGTCGAGTCGCTGATGAGTTGGAGAAATCTTCAGAAGCTGATGATGAGTATATGATCACTGATAAACAACCATTGATGTCTGAATTCATATCAGTGCCAAAGGATATGGGTCAATTGAACGTCAATGCCTTCGTTGCTGGGATCATAGAGGGGATCTTGGATGTCAGTTACTTCCAAGCTAGTGTTAGTGCTCATACAGTGGAGACTCCAGGGTGTCCTAATAGAACGGTGTTCTTTATAAAGTTTGATAGGGACGTCATAGAGAGGGAGAATTTAAGATTTCATAAGTGAATTAACATTATAATTTGAATGTTTTATTTCTTTTCAGTTCGGGTAAAAAGCAGTTCTAGCTCGAAACAATATAGTATACAGTCATATATGTAAACACTCAACTACTGATCTATGCACCTTGTGGTAAGATTCTAGCAGCTTGGAACCAGATTCTAGCGGCAGAAGCAGTCCCAATCAAAGTCTTAACCAAAGGTTTTTGCTCCAATGGGCCATCGCCTGAAGCAGCTCTTTCTTCGTTATTAGCTTCAAAACCTTTAGAATCACCAAATTCTTCACAGTATAACTTGTGATGGTCTGGAGAAATCTTGTAAGCTTCGAACATCTGGAAGTACAGCCCATCAGTAGGATCAAAGAGATACTTTCTGAAGAACAATAAGTGTCTTGCGGTTTCCAATTTGATAGCTTCGGCAATTTGAGGAGGAGCTTTATCGCCAAACACTAACAAATAATCAGCGAAACCTTCAAACAACAACTGAATGAAATAAGAAGGATCACGGTAGTAGCGTCTCTCCATCTCACCGTAATCTCTGCAGAAAATGGATCTGTTACGGTCAACAGCAGCAGCGGCAAGATCATGAGCCACTTTGGCCCATTTCTCATCCCCAGTATGTTCGTACAACAAAGCAGCAGCGTTCAACGCAGTACCAGTGTTATAGGTCCACTTCATCCCATTACGTTGAGAGATGTCTTGATCTTTCCCGACACCGTCAACGATCAAGTTGTCCTCCTTGTCCAATAAATTCTCCAACACCCAGTCCATAATCTTTGCAGCGGACCCGACAAAGAAGTCCTTCTCGTTAGGAATGAACTTGGCGGTTCTCAAACAAGCTAAAGCGGTCTCGGTGTTAGAAATGGCACTTAAATAAGGCTTATCACGGTGCCATAAGATCCCACCTTTGGTCTTAGCACTTGGGTCATTGTTCCAGCCACCGAGCAAGTACAAGGTCAATTCTCTTGAAGCATCCAAATATTCCTTGTTTTGAGTCACTTCGTAAGCGTTGATGAAAGCGAATTGGACCTGAGCATCATCGTCATAGTAAATATCACCATCACGGTTGTTTGACACGGAATAACCCTTCAAGCCATGATTCTTGTACTGATACAAGGCCTTCACGGTAGGATCGACCAATGGGCCCATTTCTTGTGGATAAATCCTAGCACCATCCATCACCGCTTGGCCAGCAACAGCGGCAGACCAGACATTGAAACGATTCTCATCACCGTAGGTCCCTGAACATTTAGGTTCAGGTCCAATGAAGTTGTTATAACGAGGATTGAAGAAGATTAACCATAGTTGTTGAAGGACACGGTAGCCTTCTAATGCAGGATTGCTGACTTGAAGAGCCTGCATGTTCTTAGTTGTATGTTTGCTTGAATCAGACATCGTGGAATGGGGAGTTCTCTGATTGATTGAGTGATTGATGGGTTCTTTTATATTAATGTTAATATACTTCGGGATTCAGCTGATTGGATTGTATGTAGAAAGATGTAACTGTTCGTTCAAATATTGTACTTAATGTTTGATAAAGCAATCCCAAGTTTGGTTCATGGTGTAAATTCTGCTTTGAAATTTGAAATTAATTGAATGTTCAAAGGTTTCGGTTATGTTGCCATGTGCCATGCTGCTCGGCTAATTTGAAATTTGACGTATGCAGGCGCAGCTTGGAATTCCGAGGGTCCGGGGAAACATCCGGGACCTGCATCTTGATTATACAGAATCAGGGTTCAGAGCTTCAAGTACCGCTCAATTGTGCAGGTCATATAGTTCTGGATTTTGTCTCTTGTCAATTCAGATTGGAAATTTATACTATATTGGTTAAGTGTGTTCGCCTTGAAGGTAGTAAGGTTTTGTGGATCTATGCAAGTACTAATGTCCGAAACTTTCTTAACTGTAGAACCTACTTTTCCTCTAACGTAGAAGTTTCAGGGTACTCTTCGACGCACTTTGGGATCCCAAATTGTTTTCTATCGAAGCTTTCAAGTCACCTCTTAACTAGTGAGACGAGTTTCAACCCCATATGGAAACTATGAATGTCCTTAGGCTGAATGAGAGGGTCCTGCATGTCATGAAGCTAATACCTTTTGTAAACTTATGACACGAGGCCGTTGCTGAACTACAGCGTCAGATCGACAAGTTAGAAGCTATAAAGGTATTAGGAGCTCAGATGTATCGACAATATACGAACACCTCATACAGTTCAAAACAACTCAAACAGCTGGTAGTCTCAATTCTAGGCGTTTTAGGTCCGTCGCTGTTACATCTGCCAATCGAATTTTAAATCAGTATGATATTAAAATGAGATGAACTAGACTCACTCATAGAGTTTAAAGTTCAGAATTCTCTTCAAAAGTCTGCCCTGGTGTTTATTATACGACTTCGTATTTGAGAGTTACCTAAACTAGTAATATCCAAACCAATTACAACTAATCAAAAAAGATTATTGATCCAACCTGGATCCCAATACAAACTCTCGCCATTTGTCTCACCATTGTCCAACCAAAGATACCCAGAGTTAACCAATTCCTTTAAAACTTCTTTAGTTTTTATAACACTCCAATTCAAATTATCCCGAATCATCGATACAGAGACACAACCTATCTCATTTGCTATTTGTAGGATTTGCATATTATCTGTTGACAATGAGAGTTTGAATGTCTTGATGTATTGTTGTTTGTTTAACTTAACTATGGCGATTTCTGAATTCAATGGGGTCATTATATCTATTGTTGTTTTGAGATCATCTAAGGTTATAATGTTACGACCTTCTAATTTGGAATTTAATTCAGAAAGAAGTTCTAAAGTCGGTATCAATCCACCATATTTGATATTTCCTTCTTCATTATTGAACTCTATGATCTTACAGCTTAGCTCGTAATAGAACTGATCATGATCCGTGTCTCTGTTTAATATCTGTAGTGGTTCAATGTTCAAGAATTGACAGATTTGCATTATCTTTGATTGTAGGCTACCATTTGATTCAATCTGTGAACGATAAGTATCGATGTAATTGAAAAGAAGTGATTTGAACAATGTAAACTGAGTCTCCAATTCTTCAGTCTTACGATCTTGAAGAGTCTTCCCTAACTGGGAGAACTGCTGTAGATGATTTTCATCGAATGCTGAGAGTCCTATTCCGTTCATTATGAGTGGTCTTTGGAAGTTGATCTTGGTGATTTTATGGTTTTTTGAAGGAATTAAAGAGATCATATTTGCCGCCCAGCCACCATACACATTCACTTTCACTTCGTACATCTCAGACAGTTTGCAGGAGATGAGTTTCGCAAAACGTTTCGCAATTATTTTGGCGGAAATATATTCCAGGGAACGCGGCTATATAAATTGTCGCATGATTTAAACTAACTTTATCAAGTAAGTACGTGTAATTCTATTGTATCGCCTTTTATCACCTCCAAATCTTCCTGTGATCGATCTTTTCCTTGGTCTATCCTGGCAATACACAGAATCACACTCAAGATATTTGCTATACTTAACAGTGCCAGAGTCCAATCAACTTAAATCTGAGCTTGTCTACACGTGTTGAATACTGATACTTTTGCCACCAAAAATGTCAAACACAAGTCCGCCTTCTCTTAACTCATCCAATTCTCCATCATCCATAAACTCCAACACCCACTCTAGCAGCAATGTCAACACTTCAACCTCTTCAAAGAAAACCCGTTATAGAGTTCCGAAAGTCTGTAAAGTCTGCCGTAAGAGAAAGATGAAATGTGATAAACAGAAACCATTCTGTACTTCATGTGTCAAGAACGAAACTACAGACTCATGTATCTATGAAGATCAACCCTGGGTTAACAACGGAAGTGGTGAAGAACTGTTAGAGATCCAGAAACTGAAAGACCGCATAAGGGAGCTGCAAAGGAGTAATGAAGAGTTACAGAACCAATTGGTTTATAAACATACGCCAGAAAGCATCCCATCAGTTCCAATGTCAACCAACACAACAGACACAAATATAACAGCAGTAGAAGAAGAAGAAGATTCAGACCCAATCTCTCAATTGACGAAAAATTTTGATCTATTGGTGCTCAAGGAATCCAAAATGACACATTATGGTGGTACTTCTCTTGTTTCTGTTATCTTTAATGATCCAATGTTAAAACATACTATGGCTCCCTTCTTAAACTTCAGGAAATTGGGTGTTGATTTACAGAAGTTCTATCTTTATGATCAAGGTTATCTTACGAAATATCAGCCTGAACAAGCCTGTGGTGTGAGAATCCCAGGTGATCCAGCTTGGGCCGTTTCCAACGAAGCCTTCCATCAGGAAATGCAACAAGAAGATTTGGATTTGGTTGCGAAGATTAACTGTATCTTACCACCATCGGATATTGTTATGGGTTTGATCGACTACTTCTTCAAAGTTGCCTACGCCTTTGTGCCTATCATTGACGAGGATTCGTTCAGGAAGAACGTGGACTCACTGTTGATCAGAGGTGAGAATGGGAAAGCTGTGATGATTGTTAATAATGCAGGGTTGTTCTGCAGTGTTTCTGTCTTGCTTTGTGTTCTAAGATTAAGTTATATCACTTTACCATGGAACCAGTCCCAAAGTCTAGACAAAGATGAATTCCAAGTATCAGAACTATTGTCAGCCATCAGCTCATCAAAGACATCCATTCCACCCACTTTCATAGAGTACGCCAAATCCTGTCTCTCTAATTCACAGGCACTCAGGAAACCTACGCTGAAGCACATCCAAGCTTTGTTGGTTCTCCGTCTGTATCGTCAATACTCTCCAGAGGATGGTGATGATAGTTCAGACTCCACGATTTACCTTGCGATGATCATTCAAATGGCCAAAATGCACGGTTTACACCGTGATCCTTTGAACTTCCGCAGAGTGAATTTGGATGATAATTGGGGTACAGTTCACGTCTGGAGAAAGATTTGGTTGATTCTTATGAATTTAGACGTGATTCAGTCTTTAACATTTGGTTGTCCTTTGCTCATCAAAGATGAAACGGAATACGACACGAAGCTACCTTCTTTGAATGATACCGGGGATAAGATAACGGAGATGGAGAGACAGTGTGTCATCTCTTTGATCAAGACACATGAAGTGACACTGCTTCTAAGAGATATTACTAGATCCTTCACGGCTATTAAAAACCAACCTAAGAGAAGTGAGATCGAGATGTTGTTACAAAGAGTTGAAGGGGTCGTCTTTAGGTATCGCACGTTTGAAGAATTACGCCAAGGTTTGGATGCTGGTGACCGGGATTTACAAATCAAGGAATTGTTCGTTCACAAGATTGATAAAGTGAGAGACATCATGAACAAATCGATATTGTACCAAGCCATCGCTTCTTGTCAGCATATTCTAATGTTAACCTGTCCCCCAGATGACACGCACCTTGTGAAGAAGTACGTCACCAAAGCTTTGGAGGCCCTCTTGATTCATTTCCAACTCGCTTATGAGTTTACTGCGGGTATCGCCACAGATGGAAGTCCTGCCTTCAAGAGAGTCGCCAATTTAGAACCATTCTTGGCCAGTGCGATCTTTGAAAATACCAAGAAGCTTTATCATATTTTAAAGTCGTACCAATTGAGATATTTAAGTGGTATGCTGGACCTAGAGAGTGTCATCTCCAACTTCAGTTTTCCAGACTCGAGCACTGTTCAGCAGTGGCTATCATCCAGCCCAGCAACCATCCCACTCACAATGTCTGAGAACTTGACCTACAGACTTCGCAACATTGTCGAAGTTCATATCATGAAATTGTCATGGAGATATTTCGTATGCTGGAGAATGTTGTGTTATTCCAGATTGTTTGATACTTATTTTGCCACTGCGTATCCTCAGCAAGCGGGTTTAGTTCATCAACTATTTGAGAAGATCGCCAATGCCGACACCGTCACTTCAGCAACACAAACCAATGACAATATGACGCAATCATTTGACATTGATCCTTCAGAGATTCCATCATTCTGGAACAAATTCATCGATGCCGGGAATCAATCAAAGTTCGATTATTTGACTTCGAACTTAGACAACACTGATGATGATCCTTTTGATCCTTTCTTCAACAAGTTTGGTGATATTACTCAAGAGCCAAATACAAATCAAACAGTGAATGACATTTTCCAATTAGGTATGGCTGGTGATGATATGTTTATGAACTCGCTAAACACTAGTATAGATCTTGGATTGGATCTTGAGTTGGATAATCTTGGTAACGCTGATTTGAACTTTATGGCCGACAACAGTGAGTTCGACATTCAGAATATTCATGAGATAGCTTTATAACTTTTTAAACTTGTACATAATTATAATAATTGATTTAATATTAACGAAAATCTTGTGTATTCATGCATTATTACCAACGTTCTCATTGGAAGTAGAATCTCCAGCTGCATCATTAACAGACGGACTAATTTTGGTTCTCTTTGGTGGTGGATATCTTGGCTTACCAATCTGTCTATTTGGCATTAATCTTGGGTTATCGAATCGCAAAGATGGCGAGGTACCTGAGTTTGGAGCAAGACCAGGTCCTGTTGATACACTAGTTGGACCAGGACTTGGTGTTGAGTTATGTGCTTTTTGAATGACGGTTGGGGTTGGATTATTGATAGCACTATGAGCAGGTGAGATATTGGTTCTTTTAATAGGAGCTGATTTCGTAGGGTCCACTGTACGTCTCATAGAGGGACTTATGAACTGTGGATTGAAATGGTCGTTTGTTGAAGCGTTGTTGTTTTGCACTTTCTCTGCTACTCTGGCTGTGAAGAATCCAACTTGAGCTGGGATCTCACTCACTGCTGGATTCACCGCCGTTTGAGCTGTTGTCTGAATCCTGTTGATATCGTTGGGTATATTAGTTATTGGCTCTTTGGAAGAAATAGAATTGATGGTATTTGGTTGCTCACTTGAAGTTTTGCTAATACTAGTTGGTGGCGTTTGATTCTCTTTCGTTGAGTCTTGGTCGGCAATCGTACTGTTGCTGCCATTGGACAGAATTGAAGGTTGGTTTAATTCCTTTAATCGTCTCTCTTCTAGGAAATTGTCAATATCGTCATTATCGGAATCTCCAGCCAGATCGTCACTGAATGTTAAAGAATCGTCAAAATCTATGTCTTGGTAGAATTTGTTGTTCGTTGGTGTCTCTAATGATCTCTTTGCTGGAATGGATTTGGCAATTGGTGCAGCTCGTGGTGCGGATTGCTGATTTCTCAATGATTGAGGTGGTGGGTAGCGATTAGGATGGTTCAGATTTGAAGATTGATTATGCGGAACTTGTGCTGATTGTTTGGCTGGGGTTAACATTCTATTCTGTTGAGCTGCTTGGTGCTGTAAAGGCGGCAGAGGTTGAGCGTTGGATGTGATCTGTTGTGGAGCTTGTTGCATTTGCTTAGGCGGTAGTTGCTCATAGGATGGCTCTTCGTTTAACTTTGGAGGAGGAATAGTGTTGGTTCTAGTGCTAGGTGCTGTATCAGCAAATCTCATCAAATTCGATTCATCAAAATCAGGAGGAGCAACTTTGACCCCATGGATTCTTTTCAAATAGTCCTTGTCATAGAGACAGTTCCCCATAGCGTTACCAAAGGATCTTAAAGCTCTCTTCAATCCATCAGTGACAGCTTCCTTTTTGGCCTTCTCAAAAGCCGCAGCTTTGGTCTTTGCATTCTCAATACTACCATAACCGATATCTTCATGATAAGCTCCATCTTTCAAGATAACACGAATAGTAGCAGAGATCCCAACACCGTATCTACCGTTATTGCTATCAAGATAGTCCACTGTGATGTTCTTCACTTCGGAATACCAGCCATTGAAACCAAAGATAGAATTAGCCAAATTGACAGCCTTCCAACCTTCGATATATGAAACACGAACACCACCTGCACCTGGTCTTGTGGAGATGTACTCTGGGCCTAACTTCTTCTCTAGTTTCTCTTGCACTGAGAGTCTTTCATTGGCGTCAAATTGCTCAATTTTAACGGGTTTGCCACCGAATGTGCTATTATTCATCGTTGAACTCATGGTTTAAAGGATATTGAACAGTCAGATCTTGATTTGTAATTGGGATAAAAGTTGCAAATGAATATGGAAGGATGAGTCACTGGATGCTTCTCTTTTCCCAACGACAACAATGAATACAGTTGGAAACAGCTATTTGCCTTTAAAGATATCAATCAATTATTAAGCGCCAACTGATCCAGGGAATTTCTCAATTTTTTGAATATTTGTTTTGGCGGTGTGTGGTGAGATCGTGGCGCGCGTTTTGCCATAAGATTCTTTGTTTACTTTTCGTGGCCCCTACCAATTACGTAAGCGAAAATCATCAATTTTGAAGTGTAGGAAAAAATCTGAGATCTGCTGGTTATAAACAGAAGAATTAAAGGGAGAGGCGGTTGTACTTTAAACAGCAACCGATTTGTCATCCATCCTGTCTAGCTCCGTATTATTGTTACTCAATTGTGTCATTGTGATACACTTTTCTCCCCTGGTTCCACTTTCTTCAATATCACAACTATATTCTCCCCTCAATTGAACTAAGTACAAGACAAACAAGAATGAGTCCATATCGTTTCAATTCCTCAGGACTACGCTCCACCACATCCACAATTCCCTCTTTATCCTCATCGTCATCTTCTACATCCATCTTCTCTCCAAAGTCAGAGTACCATTACAATAACGTCTTCAACGCAGTATGCTCTACAAGATTTCAGAAATTAGCAAGATTCATAGCAAGTTCGACATGGATTCTAACATTCATACTTGCCCTTCCTACAGATATAAGCTTTGTCTCTAAGCTTCTACCACTCAGAGCCATTCCTATTGCCGTGGGATTCTTCCTTTTGGCCTGTTTGAAGAAATATTCCCTCCATGTTGATTTCTTGGGGTACAAGACTCTCTCAAGTCAGATATTAGGACAATTGGCTAACAAGAACTTTCTTCTGACTCTTGCCTTCTATTGGGTCTCTGCATTCTTGTACTTCTTCACGCTACATGGGGCGTTGTTTTCTGACTTGGAAATCAAGGATATCCCATTGAAGCATCAATATCCGCTATTGAATGATCAATTTGTGTTCTTATACTACTTGTGTTTCTTCATTGCTTTGATTTACTCTTTGCAGCATTCCGTTTTGGACCGTGATAGACTGGTTTTCAGATACGGGTACTTCCATCAGCATCCTAGAGACTCTTTGATCCGTGATATCCCAAGCATCATCTCTGGTTCAATCATCTATACTGGTATCTCCACAGTTCTTGGGTCCATTGTTTACTTGTTTGTTCGTCACTACGTCTATGATATTTTGTTTGTTGTTTTGAACCCATTCTACGCGTTGAACAACAACTATCCATCTTTGTCCATTTCTTTATTCCTCTACCTAAAGTTAACCGCTGTTGGGTTCTTCTTGGTTCTTTCTTGGGAAGTTTTGAACGCAGGCTTCAACGCCTATTTGTCCATCGGTTGTTTGCACCGTGGTAACACCTTATCGGAACTATCCAAGGATCCATTGATGACCTTACTCACAGGCTTGAGATCTGAGAAACCATTCGCCAAATTGACCGCCTTCCAAGAGCTAGCATACATTTCCAAATCCAACGATCAAGAAGGGAGAGAAGCCATTTACAACAGAAACAACAGAAGAGACGTTGTGTGGAGAGATATCTTAACAGAATGCGAAAAGGTCATCAAGCAGAATAACAGCAACATCAACTTCGTCCTTGATCAAAACTTACTAATGAAGAGCACCTCTGTAAACCCAGTCACTCAAACAACAAACGCGGAGCAGGACATCTTTGGTAGAGATTACTACAATCCAACAGAATTTAGAGACACTACAATCCGTGCAATTCCACTGTCTGAATCCACTCCGTCGCTTCTTGACAACAATATCATCTCTGTGATTGTTGAGAACGGGAAGCTGTTGATCCAATTGATCCAATACTACTACGCCAATTTCCTTCAATCCAACCTTGGTGTTCCATTCAGATACACCGCGCTACGTGAATCAGAGAGAATCTGTCCTATCCCAGTGACAGTGGGGAACGCCATCATCGCTATATCGTTACTCTCTACACATGCCTATGACGAGGATAAAAGAGGTACCATTTCTTCAACCATTGGTGATATTTTGGAGATTTTGGAAAGATCCGTTATAACTTGTGGTCGTTTCATCAACAATTACCCTGAATATCTCGTTGAGACTCAAGACGATAACATTGTCACTTTACTTCATGAACTCTCTATCAACGCCTTCTTCGAAGTCACTATCAAGTATAAGGCTGTGTTGAGAGATTTGGTGTTGTCTCCAGAAGCTACGAGATTGGTCAATTGGACTTTAGAGAATGCTGCTAAGGATGATTTCTAATCAGCTATATTCAAACATGTATAGAATTTCAAACAGAACTAGAGAGAGAGAAAAGCAAAATTTAATGTACACTAATAAATTCTTCAGTCCTTGTTGGTCCTTGATCTAGTCCTTAAAGGGTTTGGGACAGAGGGGATCCGTCTCTTTTGAGCAGGGGTCATAAGATGCATCATAACATGGGAGTTCCCATCCATATCAAAATCCACATCACCATCATCGCTGTCGTCTTGTTGGAGTCGCTGCAGCAAATGAGAAGGATTGATAGTGCCAGTTAAATGATGGTGTGGGTCTGGATTATTATGGTGAGCAAACACGCCGGATCTTTCGATAGGATCAACAACCACTGAATCGGTTGAAGGTGTTCTGTAGTGAAGATCGATGCTGTCATTGGCATTTTGCAGGGTGAAGTTTCTCTCCGTGGTCAGGAAATCATCTTCAAATTTCACTGATGATAGCCCACCTCTACTTTTTCTTCTATTATGGCCCTTCACTAATGATGGTTTGGTTGGTTGGCTTGCGCCTGCTGAAGAAGGTGGGTTTGTAGAATCTGCTGGTGAAGGCGAAGTGTCACAGTCATCTTCATCGATCAGAACCTGGGTGCTGACTTCTTCTAGCAATGTTTCAAAATCACTGGGATCTCCTGCTAGTTTGGATGAGGCGTATAAGTTGGCCAGATGAGACGAAGGAGGGAGAACTTTATCAGGGACATTTTGTGGCAGAGGCGATTGTGTGGAGGCTCCCGTGCTTAGATCTGGTTGGTTATTGTTCGGTTTGCTCAGCGATGGTGGGGTCTTACCAGATTTGCTTGTTTTCCTTTTCTTCCTATTGGCGCTTTCTGTTTCAACAAGGGCAAACCCAGGCGCTAAATTCTTATTGACATCCAAACCAGCGGCACGTAACTTCTGTAAGGATTCCGTACCCAATTGATCCTGTTCGATTTCATCCAGCACTTCCCCACACTCCAAAGCGGCATGATCTTGAGATTTGAACTCAATCTGATGGGATAAACGAGAGTGATTAAGAAACCCCTGTGCAGATCCAAAATCAGTTCTACCACACGCACCACATTCAACTTTCACAATAACACCGTCTGATCTTCTATGCACACAGATCTTGTTACCATTGGAGTCAAGTATAGGATGGATCCCACCATAAGAGGTACGATGGACCCGTGGAGGATCGTCTGATCTATTGGAGGATCTTCGTAGTGAGTATGGGCCAAATTCAACCCCTGCAGAAGAAGCAGCTTGTGAACTGTATGAAGATGAAGGCGCTGAGCCATATGAGGAGTAAGAGTTCTTTATGCCGTACCCTGGAACTGGAGTGAGTTCCTGTTCTTGAAGTTCCAGGAGTCGATTTATAAAATTGGCATAGTTTGGGTCGTCATGGAGATTTTTCAATATTGTCATGTTGTTCTTCACGTTCTCTATTTCGTTCAGTATCAGGTTGTATTCTCTGTGTTTTAACAGGATCTCAATGTCTATTTCATCCAGGAGGTTCTGTCTCGCCTTCTTGTCGTCTATGTTGGCCGTTTTGTCAGAAGGAAGCGTTGGAGTCATGGCTTCTTCAAAAACTGCATCTGTGTTTGGAGATTTGGGCGTTGCCACCTGAAGATAATTGGCTATGGAATGTGGGACTCCTTTATTAGACTGTGCATCTGACTCTACTGTTGGGCCGCTCTCTATCTGATGGGAGTGTGCAGGCATTTCTTGGTGTGTGTTAGTCAATCTTCAAACCAGTGATAAAAACCCATGCTGTGTGTGAATTGGGCAAGGTTTGTTCATTCTGAATTTCTCTTGATCTTGCAATTTGAGCATACGTTTATGCCACAGCCATATCTACAACTACAGCTGTTACGTTTCGCTATCTGCCAATAACCACGGGCTGCATATATAATTTGCCACGCACGCACGCACGCACTTCCCCCCTGTGGCAATTGCGGAAAACGAATGCGAGAAACTGCCGTTTTAGGAAAGTACACAAACACATAACCAGTACGATTAGCTTACCGGATACAAATGTCAATATCAAGTTTATATTATGATGAGTGAGATCTTCAAATACTTTGAAGGGAATAATGAAAGGTTTCTCTTCTAATTTGGTAAACCATTTCATCGTACCCAAAAGTGTACTTGCTGATTTTAAGATTTCAGTACGATCTCAGAAAGCGCGATGGGCCACAAACTGGTACAATGGCCCGCGGCCTTTGGAATCAGTTCAAGGCCCATACGTCAAATTATAATTCAACAGGTCCTTGTAGAAGATACCCCTGAACTATTTTTTTTTATTTAAACAGTGTCTCACTTTATTCACACAAGATCAAACATGGCCTCCACTTCATCCAACAGACAGCCTTCTTCGTTCGACGGTGTCGTCAGCTCCCCAGTCGACGACGTCAACTTCATTGAGAAATGTATTCAAAACTGTAAAGAACAACCTTTAGTGCCACTAGGTACTTTAGCCACTACAGTTGCTGTGATACTAGCCGCGAGAAACTTAAGAATCGGGAACAGAAACTCAGCACAGAAATGGTTCCGTTACAGAGTTGGGTTCCAAGGGTTCACCATTGCTGCTTTGGTCGTTGGTGGGTTGATTTACGGTAAGGATTCTGTTGAGAGAAAGAAAACACAAGATGAATTGGCTCTTGAAAAATCGAAATTAAGAGAAAAATTGTGGATTGAAGAGTTGGAGAGAAGAGATTTCGAAGCCAAGCAAAGAAAGAAGAGAGCTGAGATTGCTAGACAGAAGTATAAAGAAGCCATGGAAGCTGAAAAGTTGGCTGAAGAAGAAGAAGCCAAGAAGAAGGAATCTTCTGCTGCTTAAGATCCCAACTGGACTCAGAACATCTCTCCCTCCAACAAGATCGCCACACAAATAATGAATATTCCATCTGTTACTCCCTCAAACTTTTCACCCGCCTATGTCTTTCTGGTTTCCACTTGGTTTTGCCTCAGCACCAGCTTCCATGTACGTTTCTGAGAGCTTGCAGGCTTTGGTTTTTCATTTTTACGAACTTACATATCATTTTCACCCTGTGCATAGTTTTAATTACTTTTATGATTTATTGAGATGGATACCTGGTTTGTAGTAGAATCTGTTGTGAGTTGGAAACTTCTTTAAACCGGCCTGGTGTGGTGTGTAGCAGTGTTGCGGAAATTAGCTGCGCAACAAATAAATACGGCAAACACAGTTGTAGATAAGGAGACACACTCCGCCTTTCCAGGTAGCCAAAACATCAACATTCAATTGATCAAACGGTCTCTGTTCAGGTATATCAATCATAAAGAACGCCACAACACAATGCTAGTACTCGCAATTGGTGATTTACACATTCCTCATAGGGCAATTGTACGTTTTACTCACAAGTTCAGATCTGAAGATCTCTCAAGCAAGACAAGTATACTAACAATACACCCTCCTAGGACCTTCCGGCTAAAGTAAGTCTATACCTTATGAGCATCCACACAGAGCAAATACTAACAACAGAATATTTTCCAAGTTCAAGAAGCTTTTAACGCCAGGTAAGATCTCGCAAGTGTTATGCCTTGGTAACACAACAACTTCGCCATCAACACTTGCCTTTCTTCAATCTCTCTCCCCAGACTTCCAACTAGTCAAAGGTGAATTCGACATAGCCACACCAAGCTCGTTACCATTGTCACTCATTGTCACGCACGGGTCTTTAAGAATAGGGTTTCTGAACGGGTTCACTGTCATCCCAAGGGGTGATCCGTTATCTTTGCTCACGTTGGCAAGACAATGGAACGTCGATGTCCTAATTTGGGGCAATGGAGCAGGTGTGGAAGCATACACTTTGGAGGGGAAGTTCTTCGTTAACCCCGGTAGTGCCACGGGTGCTTGGTGTGGTGAATGGGAAGGTGAGGAAGAAGTGGATGATGAGAATGTCACTGATAAGGTTGCCCAGTTGCAAGTCAAAGATGATGAAGAACCAGTGAAGGAGGAAAGTAAGGATGACAAGTCGCATGAGACAAAGGATCAAGAGAAAGAGAAAGAGGTCAAGCCTGAAGAATTGAATAAAGAACCAGCGGCAAGTTCCCCAATCACAGATCAATCAAAGGATACACAGAAGGAAAAAGAGGCGGAAGAAGAAGATTCAGAATCTGAATCTGAATCTGAATATGACGCTAACGACTTATACGATACAATTCCAAGCTTCACACTACTCGATATCCAAGGCACGAGTATCACTTTGTACATTTACACTTTGATCAATGGAGAAGTTAAGGTTGACAAGGTTAGCTATAGAAAGCCTGCTCAGTTGGAATAGATTTTTGGCCATATAGTCTGGTAGATAGCTAATGATATGACAATATAAAGAGGTGAATCTGCTCGAATCAACAGTGAGCTGCATAGACAAAGCGATACAATGCGACAGATCTGACACACGTACACTACAAAGATAAGACAAGTTTAAACGGATGAGAGAATTTATTAACTTATATAGAAACCTTGACCAGCAAGAGGATTCGATTCGACAAAGAAAGTAAAACTAGAGAGACATTGTTAGCAATCAGAATTCGAAGAATGAAAGATCAAAAAAGACCAAATTCAAACAAGTTGAAAACTGAATCAAATCAAATAAAGAACCCTTTTGTCGAATAAACAATAATAATTATTGAAATTTATTCTTCAGAAGTTATTAATAAGGTAGCGTGTTTTTTTCCACATCAGCAAAAAGCCTCGAGCCAAATGCACTCTAGTCATCATTGTAAAAGGGATCTTTTCTTCAATTGTTTGATTGATTCATGTTTGGCTTGTTGAAATGATATGATTGATTATATCTAGAACATACTTTTCCCCAACTCGTTATGTTTAACTCATTTTCAAAATACTTAACATGTTACGCTTAGCCTTGGACAACTAAAAAAATTTGAAACTTTTTTTTATAGTAAACCACGGAAACATCCGAACATCTCCCACTTCTCTAGGGCTACGCGAATTTAGAAATGCGATTTTGCCCGGAATATTAGGGCAGATTTACAGGGCAACAATTAAGCAGAGCAGTAAAACGTACTGTTAAAAGACAATAATTACACTAATAAGGCACATAATATTTCTTGTGTGGAAGTGTGTTTAATTAACTATTTGGTATGGTGGCTTTCAACAAATTCTTCTTTGGGGTGTTGTTTATCTTCATTACTATTCTCGTGAAACGATATATTCTTTAAGGAATGGACTTGTTCAAAATTAGAGCCCAAGGAAACCCCCAAAAAGCTCCATGGCGCATCCCGAACACTTCACTGGATCATTATATAATATATGTATGAGAATTTGAGAATTTTTCAGTTGTGTCGCTTTGTTTCATAATTTGGTTTTGTGTCATAAAGAAATCGTGATATACTATACTTTTAATTCATCAACGTTTGTCCATAAAAAACTATAATCAAGAGAAAAGCTTTTGTATTGGAATCTTGTTAAAATGCAAAAAAGTAAAACTCCGATACGGGGAGTCGAACCCCGGTCTGCTCGGTGAAAGCGAACCGTGCTAACCGTTACACTATATCGGACTTTAGATGTTACAGTTTTCCTCTTTTGCTGCCCGATCGCCAGCGCTCTTACTCTCTAAAATTCCTCGCCCTTCTGGGATAGAAGCGTATTAAAGATATGTTTCTCTGATCTTTCAAAGCCCCATAAAAGGTTGTTTTCTAGAGATGAAGTCAGAAACTATAATTTATTGCTGCTGAAATTTGCTGGGGAATTTTACAGGGAGAGGACGCAGGAATTCTTAAGTTCAATGTACCAAATCTTTTGCGCAAGAACAAGTTTTCAGTTTGGCTTCGCAATTTGCTAATTCTCGCAAAATAAGAAGCTTCGTAATCTTCTTGTTCCGCAATTCTCATGTTTCGCCAAACAGCCTTGGCTTCGCAATTCGCAGAAATCGGACCTTTCGCCAATGTTGTGTTTCACGAATGATTCTTCGCGCAAAAATAGTTTAGTGATTTTTTGTGAACTTCGCAATTTTAGATTCACGCAAAGTGCGAAAAGTTTCGTAATTTCTGGTTCACGCCATTTACGTATTTGCGTAAAAATCACAGCTTCGCAAATAGAATTAGCTTTCGCAACGCCAAATTCTTTCGCAAATCTGACATCAACCGCCAAAAACAAATCTTGCGCAAAACTATATAATTTCCATCAATTAATTTATTTGACTTTATCAGCAGCTTAAATAGGTTCTATATTGAACCATCGAAAAGATCAATAAGAAACTTAAATAAAGGCTCGGACCTACAGCCCACAGCCTTGAGATGATATAAGCCTAGCTGGTCTCATGCTTTAACAATCTGGGAGGTTTTCAATTAATTTTAATTTATTAAGATAAACATGAGCTTATAATTTTAATTATTTATCGTTTTTTATATTCATACTGTATAGGGGTTATACGACTTCCACGGGTTTATAATAAATCTTTGAATTCTTAATGAAGGTCGAGTTATATATTTTAAGTTTTAAGAATATCCGTGATCTAATTGTCAAGCTGATCATTTATACATGTGTGGATATAAATATAAATTTTGTGATATATATTTATATAGTTAATTTTATCAAGATCGGCCTCAAAATAATTATATAGATAGTACTAGTCATGATAAATTTGATTTAATTAATAATATTATTTTAAATATATTATTATAATTCGATGATTAATTTAATATCCTTATTATTAATTAGCGCGATAGACAATGCAATTAATTATTTTAAATATATATAATAATATTGATATTCGTTAATTAAATATATTTAATTATATCTGATCTATAATACTATATTATGAAATTATATAATATTAGCTGAACGTCACTAACGTCATTTTTATAAAAAAATAAATATTAATTAATCAACTTATTTTAAAGTAGCAGCTAGCTTGTAAGCACTCAGATTGATCATCTCTAATTATTATAACCACAATATCCAGACATCACATCCAGGCTTATTTTTTTAAATATTGCAAGGAGATGAAATTTTCATTACCTTTCCTGACAGCTTTGGAAGCAGTACCGCATGGATACTTTGCCCAATGTTACACATATACTACTCACGTCGTTCACTAGACATCATTTACATCAATGATCTCTATAATAAACAACTGCGTCTCTGAAAACCCCACCCATATGAAATTTCTCTGCAAATTCCAAAGCCACTTGTTCATCCTTAGCCTTGAAGAAACTAAACCTATCAAATCTCAACTCAGGCACTTGACCTTCCCATAGCAGATGGCAGTAATTATTAGACAAGTCCAAGCTGACACCATTGACCTTGGTTGACTCTTGCCATTTGATACGGCTCGTTAGTAGTTTTTTATAGAAATTGATGGATTTCTCTGAACCCTCTGATATTATCAATGAGAATAAGTCGTCTATGTGGATTATCGTTCCTGTTAATTTCAACTGTTTAGCGTTTGTTTCCACTTTGAATTTATGAGACGGATGAGATAAGCTTTTGACAAGAAACACAGCTGTATGGTACCCCTTCGATAGATCCTTCTCATGTTTGATTTCCCTCTTGACGTCTTTTTGTTCCTTTGTTAACTTTCTTTCTTCATTGGTCTTTAAATGAAACTGTCTCCTCTCTTCGATCTCTTTCCTCACTCTAGCCTCAACGGCGGTTGGGTCCTTGATGGCTTCGCTTGTTAGAACGTTCATCAAGTTTGCCAATCTGATCTTTGGTGGTGGAGGCGGTAACAAACCCTGCTTGATCTTCTCTTGTATTTCCTGGTTCCTGAGGAATCTCTCATTTCTTCTGAGTCTTTTCATTTCTTTCTTGGTTAGATACATTGGTTTCTGAGGAGGCAAATGTTTCTCCCATGGAGCGTTGATAGGGACAGGATGATGGACATAGATTGACACTTCGTTCAACGGCTTATCGTAATCCTTGTTCTCGTAGAATGGCTCATCCCACCACTCCATCACTGGTGGAATCTCAGGCTTGAAGCGCTCTTCTCTCAAGATAGGATCAGGTTCTAAACCTTGTTTGACTCTTTCTTGAAATATTTGCCTTTGGGCTTCTTCCTCTCTCTTAGCTTGGCGTAGATCTTCGGCCTGTTTAACGTACTTGCCCTTCTCAACGAAATGGAACTCTCTCTTCTTCCGTGACTGGGATAGGTTGTCCATGTATGGATTCACTGTGTAGCCCTGTTTGTTGATCTTTTGTAAGTTGGGATTGATGGTTGGTTGCGGAGTAGGCTTCCCTGAAAGTAAAGGATGCAGCTCAATATTAAGGCCTAAACCTCTAGCTTTTGGTGGTGGTGCAGATTGCTCTGAGGAAGTGGTTTGTAGCGGTGTGGGACTTGATGATTGTGTTCCTGCTTTCTTTGCTTTCAACTGTGCCAATCTTTCTCTAGCTTTACGTTTAGCTTCTTCTCTTTTTAGATCCGTGGACCTGTCTCCTATCTTTGGTCTTTTGTCATCGTTAGTTGGCTGGTTAGTGCCATTGAAGGGTCTCTTATTGCCGGACATTGTATTGTTATGTGTGGCAAATCGTGAGTTGGGCAATGGCTTGTTGTAAGGTTTGTCTTTTGATATTTGTACTTGAAATCATTGATTTAATTTTTCTGTGCATTTCGTAATTTTACAAATCGCGGACAAATTTGAAGAAATGTTGAAATTTCTAATGCACGGACATGCAAGTATCTGCAATGTCTTTGAGATCTGTCGATGTCTTGTTTCAAACTTGTGATTTAATCTTTCCTTCATGAATATACAGATTTGTACTACAAAAAAAAGAAAGACCTAAACAAAAGACTATAAAATAACTTAGAACCAATATATCTTAAAAGTGGATCGATCAAACCGAAGCAAGCTGAACATTAAAGACAGCTTGAGATAACTCTAGGGCCCATCCCCTAACTGCCAGTATCGTAAAAGACTGTAATTAAGATCCTTCAGAATGAAACATAGATAGCCATGACAATTGTCATTTCATAATTCAGTGTATTCGTATTCTCTTAACTTGGCGTTGAGAACTCTGGCGAGTTCCTGGCTAATCAAGTTCTGAGAGTCAGCAGAGAGTAAAACATGATGAGATCTTCTCTGTCTTCTTACTTTTAGAATGGTGTGGACAAACCAATTGATGTCAATGAACTCATCTTCATCTCTTCTCCAATGTGGAGCATAAACCTCCTTCCTGGTAAGAGCAGAGTGAGCAGGATCTTGATGGATGATGTTTTTCCAAAGGTGATGGGCCCATTTACACCCAAACAGCAAGTGATCAATCGAATCTGGAGCAGCAACACACAAGGAGCAAGTGGCACTGGATCTATTAGGTTGCAAAGGATCATAATGTGCACCGTCAAAGGAAAACAAGGGGGAAAGCACGTGATTTGTTATTTAGGGCTACTATGTTACACAAGTAATTTCCGATATAGTGTAACGGTTAGCACGGTTCGCTTTCACCGAGCAGACCGGGGTTCGACTCCCCGTATCGGAGTTTTATTTTTTTTCCTGTTTTCAACTCTCAAGATTCAAATTCCATTTGAGAGATCAAGGAATTATTTTTATAGATTAGAGATCATAAGGATTCCAGGAACTCATTTCATAGTCAGCTAATGATTAATTGACCTTGAAGGTTCTAAATTTAAGGCCTTATAGCTTGAAAGATTTGATTTTCGGAAGAAATCAGGAAATAATGTTTGTGACTCGTGTGGTTTTTAAGAATATTTGGTGAAGGTCAATAGAGGTCCATGAGCAACTCGGTTTTCGTCATCTACTGCATATTTTTTGTTAGGAAGATGATTTGTATCAATGTTTCACAATTTTATATAAACAACATTCTTTAAAACCATACTTATAATGTTATACACTACGTGTGTATATTTCTGCACCAGATACTGACATGTCCTTCCACTTTTGAATAATTTTGTCTAGTGCACCATTTTTGATTTGTCATCTAATCTGGAGAAATCCCGTTCTTATGTACCAAAAGTACTTAAAAACACACACACATACTGCAGCTTATAGATGATAGCTTATCTGTCAAGCTGTCAACTAGTAATCAATATAGAATTTAGACTCGTTGAGCGTATTAGCCGTACCGGTGATTTCGACGAATACGGCGACATGTCCGGGGTTTCGCCTTGGAGAAAATAAATTGGGTTCCACATCCGTTCAAAGTACTCCAACCAACTTTCAATCAGTTCCAAGATTTATCTAGATCGCCATTTAAATAGGACTCATTTCCTCAAAGAAAGGTCATAGTGAACCACTACCACCACGATGCTGATAAAATGGTTCACCAAAGGTGTAAATCACACTCTACAATTCATTACATTAAACTCCCTCAACGATGGACCACTGTGCTGCAACAATAATATCAACCACAACAATAGAAGAGAAGATCCGAGATGAGATGAAGGAGAAGAAATGCGAGGAGAAGGTTACGACAGCTTCTGTTTCGTCGCTGACCAAATCAGAACTTGAGAAGACAGTCATATCAGAAGAAACAATCGAGACAGGGTCCGAAGACCAAGCATCTGTACCACCAGCCCTTCATCTTTCAAAAGCACGTAAGAACCTCATCGTGTTCATCCTTGCCGTGTCCGTGTTTCTTGCTCCGATGTGCTCAATTTGCCTTCTTCCAGCGATCGGCACCATTGCGGAGTACTTCCACTGCACAAGACAAACTATCAACTTAACAATCTCAGTTTATGAAATCATGATGGCGGTGTCTCCATGCTTATTGAATCCTTTGTGTAACATCTTTGGTCGTCGAATTATGTTTCTAAGCTTCCTAACTGGGTTTCTCATAGCTTCGATCATCACCTGCGTCAGCAGCAATCTTATCATGTTCTTCATATTCCGTGGTCTTACAGCTTTGTTCGGTACCACCTTTTTCGGTGTCTCCGCTTTGATCATTGGTGACTTGTTCGTTCCTACAGAACGTGGTACTGCTCAAGGTTGGACTCTATTAGGCTGCATGATTGGTACTCCGATTGGTCCTGTTATTGGTGGGTTGATTGTGACCTATAGCAGCAATTGGAAGTGGATTATTTGGATCCAGGTGTTTCTTATCTTTTTTGAGATTGTCCTTGTGTGGTTCTTTATTCCTGAGACAATGTCAGCAAGAACCAAGGAGGAATTGAAGGGTTCAAAGTACAACCCTTTCAGCATTTTGATTTGCTTCAAGTACAAGAACATGATCCTTGCTGGTGTTCTTGCGTCGTCAATTTCTTACGCCTGTTCATCTATGCTTCTACCTATTTCTGTCGTCATGAATCCAAGATTCAACCTAACTACACCATTGCTAAGTTCTTTGTTCTATCTTCCAGTTGGGTTCGGTTACATTTGTGGTGCTTCCTTTGGTGGTAGATACGCTGATTACACCGTCAAGAGATATATCAAGAAAAGAGGGTACAGATTGGCCGAGGACAGATTGTATTCCATCATCATTGGCTATGTCTTCATCCTACCAATCACAAATCTTGTCTATGGTTGGTGCATTGAGAAGCGTAAAGGTGGTGTCGTCGTTCCTGTTCTTATGTTGTTCCTCAACGGTGTTGGTCAGACATTATGCTTTTCCTCCAGTAATACGTACTGTATTGACTGTATGCCTGCTGAATTAAAGAGTGATAGCATCGGTGGTAATTACTTCATCAGATTCGTCTTCTCTGCAGTTGGTGCTGCTACTGTTTTGTTACAGATCGAACATATTGGTGTGGGCTGGACAAGTACCATCAATGCCTGTTTCTTTGCTGTTGGCTCTGTTTGTCTTTTTTTGTTGATCGCCTACGGTAAGAACTTTAGACCTAGAGGTGAAACTGAGGAAGAGGAAGAAGAATAGAGAGTGAGAATATGCAAAATACATAAGGATATAATGTTTCATCCAGTTTTATGTGACCAATTCATGAATGTCCTTTCTAATAAATGTGAAAGCTAATTTTGAAAATGTCCCTGTGCAACCAGACAAATTTTAAAACGCGCGTTACCAATAAACTGCATAAGTCCCGCATATGCAGATCTGATCTCGAGAGTAACTGTAAAGTCCCTGGATATGCACGTCTAACTGCATAATATCAGCCTTGCATAGAGAGACATGCTCTATTCTAATATTTTTCTAAAAAAACAAAATCCAGTTTTTGTGAGATGAAACTTGAAATCCTGAACTCATCAATAATGCCATTGACAATCCCACATTTCACAACCAGAAATCTTCAAGAAGAATGGATTTAGAATATAATATATCAGTGTCATACTTAGTTAAGTGGACAGATAGCTCGGGATATCCCAAGGAACTGTTCTATTTGATCTATTCAAATTTATGAAGAATCAAAACAAACATATTACTTCCGATATAGTGTAACGGTTAGCACGGTTCGCTTTCACCGAGCAGACCGGGGTTCGACTCCCCGTATCGGAGTTTCTATTATTTTTATTTTTTTATGCAAGATCTGAAGATGAAGATTTGAAGATTTGAAACAAACTTTAAACTTAAATGAAGGAAACCACAAGGCTACACAAATCCCTTTGATTGATTACAGTTGTTTAACTTAAAGATTGAAGTTTCAGAATACGCTTTACATGAAGTGTTCAACCCAAACACACTGTGAGCTTTGAACTTTATAGGAACTGATACAAAGTCACATCACAAACATAAGACATAATCGGCCATGCCCTTTCCTAAAAGGGAACATCCCATCATGTCAAATAATACATCATGAAAGATCTTGTCGAAAGAAATGAAAACTGAAAAACGATATCACCTAGACGACGACCAGAGTTGTCTTTTGACAGGACACATGGGCACCATTACA